>JAUPTC010000182.1:0-78731 GCA_030762895.1 Sophora flavescens | reverse complement strand
CCAAAACCAATTTTGACCAATAAACCAAATTTTTAATCAAAAACCTAATTCTAACCGTTATTTTTGACCCCAAACCTTATTTTAAACTCAAAAAATATTACAAACCTAAACCTAATTGACCCGGAAACCTAATTTTGATCAAAACCTAATTTTTAAACCAAAACAATAATTCTAACCTATTTTTACTCAAAACCCTTTTTTAACTCAAAAGCTTAATTCAAAAACTAAACTCTAATTTTGACCAAAAACCCTAATTTGGACATCCTAATTTAAATCAAACCACTAATTCTAACCTTAATTTTGACCCAAAACCATTTTGTAAATTAAAAACCTAATTTTAACCTAAACCCAAATTTTGATCCTAAATTCTAAATTTCCCAACCCATTATTTTCCCCAAAACCCTAATTTTAACCCTAATTTTAATCAAACCCTAATTTTAAACCCTATTTATAACTCAAAACCCAAATTCAAACCCTAAACCCTAATTTTGACCAAAACCCAAATTTTGACCAAAAACCCTAATTTTAACCCAAAACACTAATTTTGATCTAAAACCTAATTTCCCCTATGAGAAAACCTAATTAAACTCCAAACCTAATTCAAACCCTAAACCTAATTTTGATCCTAAACCTAAATTTCCCTTTAAACTAATTTTTCATGAAACCCTAATTTTATCTCAAAAGCCTAATTTTAACCCAAAACCCTAATTCTAACCTATTTTTGACCCAAAACCTATTTTTTACTCAAGCCTAATTGGTTCAAAGCTAAACTCTAATTTTGACCCATAATTCTAATTTGGACCCAAAACCAAATTTTAACCCAAAACCCTAATTTTAACCTAAAGCCTAATTTTGACCCTATTTTTGATTTAAAACCCTAATTTAAACTCCGAAACCCTATATCACGCCTAAACCCTAATAACCTATTTTTAAATCAAAACCCTAATTCCCTAACCTTAATTTTGACTGAAGCCCTAATTTTGACTCCCTAATTTTACCTAATTTTTTTCACCTCGAAAACCTAATTTTGACCCAAAATCACAATTTTAATCCAAAACCCTAATTCTAAGCTATATTTTTCCCAAACCATATTTTAATTTCTAAACCTAATTTTATCCAAAACCCTAATTTTGACTCAAAATCCCTAAATTTTCACCTAAACCCTAATTTTTGACAAACCTAATTCTTAACCTAATTTTTACCCAAATCCTTTTCAACTCAAGCCTAATTTTGACAACAAACCCAAATTTTGATCTAAATAAATTTTAACTTGAACCCAAATTTTAACCTAATTTACCCGAAACCCTAATTTTGACCCAAAACCTAATTCACTAAACCTAATTTTCATCAAAAACCCAAAATTTAACCCAAAACCCTAATTTTATTTAAACCTAATTCTGACCTAATTTAATTTCACCAAAACCCTATTTTAACTCAAAACCCTAATTCTAACTCCATACACTAATTTTTCCAAAAACCCTAATTTTGACCCAAAACCCTAATTTTGACCTAAAACCCTAATTCTAACCTAATATTATTTTCAATTCTTTTTTAACTTTCAAACCTAATTTTAACTAAAACCTAATTTTGACCTAAACCCAAATTTTGACCTAAAACCTAATTTTAACTCCACACCATAATTCTAACCTATTTTGCCAAAAACCTATTTTAACTCAAACCTAATTCAAACCCTAAACCCTAATTTTGACCAAAATCCTAATTTTGACTTGAAACCTAATTTTGCCCTAATTTTAACCCAAAACCTATTTTTAACTCAAAACCCTAATTCAAACCCTAATTTTGACCCCAAACCTAATTTGTACCAGAAACCTAATTTTTAACCCAACCCATATTTTGACCAAAACCCTAATTCAACCCTTATTTTTAACCCAAAACCTATATTGACTCAAAACCTAATTTGAACCTAAACCTAAATTTGACCCAAAACCTAAATTTGGACCCAAAACGCTAGTTTTAACCCAAAACCTAATTTTAATATATTACCCCTATTATTTTAACCAAAACCCTAATTTTGATCCTAAACCCTAATTTTGACCTAAACCCTATGATTTTACCTCAAAACCCTAATTTAACCGTAACCTAATTTTGACCCAGAACCCAAATTTGGCCCAACCCTAATTTTGACCCCAAAATATTTTAAACTCAAAACCTAAATTTACCCCAAACCCAAATTGACCCAAACCTAATTTTTGACCGAAAACCTAATTTTAACCAAAACCATAATTTTGACCTAATTTACCAATTTTTGGCCCAAAACCTAATTCAAACCATTTTTGACCCAAAACTAATTTTTCTCAAAATCTAGTTTTAACGAGCTAATTTACCTTAATTTTAACTAAAACCTAATTTCAACTCAAAACCTAATTTTAACCCTAAACTACCTAATTTTGATTCTAAACCCTAAATTTTACCTAGAACCTAATTTTTTACCCAAAACCTACAATTTTAACTCAAAACCCAATTTTAAACCTAATTCTAATTCTAACCCTATTTTTGACCCAAAACTAATTTTGACTCAAAACTCTAATTGACTCTAAACCTAAATTTTGACAAAAACCATAATTTGGACCCAAACCTAATTTTTGACCCCAAACCTAATTTTAACCCAAACCCTAATTTTAACCCAAAACCTAATTTTGACCAAAACCCAAATTTTAATCCTAAACCCTAAATTTTCCCAAAGACCTAATTTTTACAAAACCTAATTTTAACCAAAACACAATTTTAACCCATAACCCTAATTTAACCTAAACCTAATTTTTAACCAAAAACCCTAATTGGACCCAAAACCAAATTTTGACCCCAACATATTTTTAACCCAAAAACCCTAATTCTAACCATATTTTTTACCCAAAACCTAATTTTTACCGAAACCTAATTCTAACACTAAACCTAATTTTAACCTAGAACCTAATTTTTACCAAAATCCTAATTTTTCCGAATCCTAATTTCCAAAACCCAAATTTTGACACAAAAACACAAATTTTAGCTCAAAACCTAATTCAAATCTAAACCTAATTTTGTCCTAAACCTAAATTTTACCCAAAACCCTAACTTTGACTCGTAACCTAATTTTATTTTAATCCAAAATATTCTAACCCTAATTTTGACCCAATATTTTTAACTCGAAACCATATTTTCATTAAACCTAATTCTGACCAGAAGCCTAATTTTGACCTAGAACCTAATTTTCAACCAAAACCCAGATTTTCCAACTATTTTTGACCCAAAACCCTATTTACTCAAAATCTAATTCAAACCCTAATTCAATTTTGACCCCAAACCCTAATTTGGATAGATACCCAAATTTTAGCGAAATCCAAAATTCTAACCTAATTTTGACCCAACCCTATTTTCAACTCAAAACCTAATTGAACCCTAAACCCAATTTTGATCCTAAAACCTAAATTTTCCTAGAACCTAATTTTTCCCCAAAACCAAATTTTAACCAAAACCCTAATTTTAACCCAAAACCTAATTTCAAAAACTATTTTTAACCCGATAATGACCAATTTATTACTTAAAACTATAATTCAACTTTAAACCCAAATTTTAACAAATAACCTAATTTGGACCCAGAAACACAAATTTTGACCCTAAACCTAATTTTAACCCAAAGCCCTAATTTTTTAACTCAAAACCCAAATTCTAACCCTATTTTTGACCTAAAACCTAATTTTGACTAAACCCTAAATTTGCAACCCAAATCGGAAAATTTTGACAAAACCTAATTTTAACTCAAACCCTATTTTTAACCATAAACCATAATTTTAACCCTAAACCTAATTTTGACCATAACCTAATTCGGACCCAAGCCAAATTTTGACTCAAACACTAATTTAACTTGAACCCTAATTTTAACCCAAAACCTAATTCTAACCCTATTTTTGACCTAAAGCCTAATTTAACCCAAACCCTATTTCAAACACTAAACCCTAAATTAACCTAGAACCACCTAATTTTGACCGAAACCTAATTTTAAACCAAACCATAATTCAACCCTATTTTTGACCCAAAACCTAATTTTAACTCAAAACCTAAATTTAATCCTAAACCTAAATTTTGATCCTAAAACCCTAAATTTTACCCAAAACCTAACTTTACTCACCAATTTTAACAAACCCCATTCTACCACAATTTTACCCCAAACCCATTTTAACTCAAAACCCAATTCTAACCCTAAACCTAATTTGACCCAACAAACCAAATTTTGACCCAAAACCTAATTTTTAACCCCAAACCATAATTCTAACCTATTTTTGACCCAAAAACCTATTTTTAACTCAAAACCTAATTCAAACCCTAAACCTAGACCAAAAACCCAAATTTGACCCAAACCCAAATTTTAACTCAAAACCTAATTCTAACCTTAATTTTGACCCAAAACCTAATTTGGACAAAAACCCAATTTTACCAAACCTAATTAACCCTAACCATAATTTTGATCCAACCCAAAACTAATTTCCCTAAACCACAAATTTTAACCCGAAACCACTAATTTTAACTCAAAACCTAATTTTACCAAACTAATTCAAACCCTAATTTTGACCCAAAACCCTAATTATAACTCAAACTCTAATTCAAACCCTAATATAATTTTCAAAAACCTAATTTGGACTCAAAATCCAAATTTCCACCCCAACCTAATTTTGACCCAAACCATATTTTTACCCAAAACCCAAATTTACCCAACCTAATTAACCCAACCTAATTTTGACCTAAACTAACCCAAATCTAATTTTTTACCAAAACCCTAATTTTAACCACAAAACCTAATTTTAACTCAAAACCTAATTTTGACCCTAACCCTAATTTTAACCTAAATCCCAAACCCTAATTTTGACCCAAACTAATTTTGACCCAAACCTAATTTTACCCCAAAACCCTAATTCCCCTATTTTTGACTTAAAACCCTAATTCAAACCCAAAACCAAATTCAAATTCAACCTAAACCCCAAAACCCAAATTTTGACCCCTAATTTTGACCCAAAACCTAATTTTAACCGAAAACCTAAATTCTAACTTAATTTTTGACCAAAAACCTAATTTTAACTCAAACCTAATTCGAACCTAAACCCAAATTTTAATCCTAAACCCAAAATTTTACCCAAAACCCTAATTTTACTCATAACCTAATTTTAATCCTAAACACCCTGATCTAACCTATTTTTGACCCAAACCTATTTTTAACTCAAAACCTAATCAAACCAAACCTAATTTGACCGAAAACCTAATTTGGACCAAAACCTAAATTTTGACCCAAAACCATAATTTTGACCAAAAACTTTTTTTGACCCCAAACCATAATTTTTAAAAACTAATTTAACTCAAAACCTGAATTCAACCCTAATACCTCAATTTTGACCAAAACCTAATTTGGACCCGATACCCTAATTTTAACACAAAACCTAATTCTAACCTAATTTTTGACCCAAACCTATTTTGGACTCAAAAACCCTAATTCAGACCCTAAACCTAATTTTGATCCAAAACCTAGAATTTCCCAACCATAATTTTACCCAAAACCTAATTTTAACTCAAAACCACTAATTTTAACCCAAGACCTAATTCAAACCCATTACCCACCTATTTTTCACTCAAAACCTAATTCAAACCTAAACCTAATTTTTGACAAATACCAACAATTTTGACCCAAAACCTAAATTTTGACCCTAATCCTAATTTTAACCCAAACCCTAATTTTGACCCAAAAACCAAATTCTAACCTACCCTTTTTGACCAAAAACCTAATTTTGATCCTAAACCCTAAATTTCCACCAAAACCTAATTTTTTCCAAAACCTAATTTTGACTAAAACCCTAATTTTAACCCACCCTAATTCAACCTAAACCTAATTTTGACCCATAACCTAATTTGACCCAAAGCCCAATTTTGACCTAAACCACTAATTTTAACCCAAAACCTAATTTTGAACCAAACCCAAACCTAATTCCAAAACCTATTTTTTGACCTAAAGCCTAATTTTAACCCAAACCCTATTTCAAACACTAAACCCTAAATCTAACCTAGAACCCAATTTTGACCAAACCCAATTTTAAAAAAAACCCTAATTCTAACCTATTTTACCCAAAACCTATTTTTAACTCAAAACCTAATTCAAATCTAAACCTAATTTTGATCCTAAACCCTAATTTTAACCCCAAACCTAAATTTGACCCATAACCACTAATTTTTACCCAAAACAATCTAACCCTATTTTTGACCCCAACCTTTTTTAAACTCAAAACCTAAATTACAAACCCTAAACCCTAAATTGACCGAAAACCTAATTTTTACCAAAACCTAATTTTAACCCAAAACCACGATTCTAACTATTTTTGACCCAAAACCATTTACTCAAAACCTTAATTAAAACCCTAAACCTCTAATTTTTGACCAAAAACCTAATTTGGACCCAATACCCAATTTTAACCTAAACCCTAATTCTACCTTATTTTTGACCCAAAACCATTTTAAACTCAAAACCTAATTCAAACCCTAAACCCTATTTTGATCCTAAACCCTAAATTTTCCCCAGAACCTAATTTTCCCCAAAACCTAATTTTAACTCAAAACTAATTTTAACCCCAAACCTAAATTTTGAAAACCCTATTTTTAACTCAAAACCTAATTAAACTCAAAACTCTAATTTTGACTCTAAACCCTAATTTTGACCCAGAACCTAATTTTACCCCACTAATTTTACCCTAATTTTAACCCAAACCTATTTTTACAACCCAAATTTATTCCCATTTACCAAACCTAATTTTGATCCTAAACCCTAAATTTGCCCCAGACCCTAATTTTTACCAAACCTAATTTTAACTCAAAACCTAATTTTACCCCAAAACCCTAATTCACCTAAACCCTAATTTTGACCCAAAACCTAATTCGACCCAAAACCCAAATTTTGACCCCAAAAACTAATTTTAACCCAAACCCTAATTTTGACCCAAAACCTAATTCAACCCCAATAATTTTGACTAAAGCCTAATTTCAACCTAAAACCCTAATTTCGAACACTAAAACCCTAAATCTAACCTAAAACCTAATTTGACCGAAACCAAATTTTAAACCAAACCTAATTCTACCCTAATTTTGACCCCAAACCTAATTTTAACTCCAAACCTAATTCAAATCCATAAACCCTAATTTTGACCTAAAAAAAAATTTTACCCAAAACCTAACTTTATTCTTAACCTAATTTTAATGCAAACCTAAGTCTAACCTAATTTTGACCCCAAACCTTATTTTGACTCAAAACCCTAATTCAAACTACAAACCCTAAATTTTGACCGAAACCTAATTTTGACTAAAACCAATTTTAACCCAAAACCCTAATTCAACCCCATTATTGACCCAAAATCCTTTTTAAATCAAAACCTAATTTTGACCCTAAACCTAAAATAAAAGAACCTAATTTGGACCCAAATACCCAAATTTGCCAATTATAATTCTAACCTAATTTTTGATCCAAAACCATATTTTCAACTCAAAACCCTAATTCAAACCCTAAACCCTAATTTTGATCATAAACCTAAATTTTCCCTAGAACCCTAATTTTTCCCAAAACCTAATTTTAACTCAAAACCTAATTCTAACCGTAAACCACTAATTTACCAAACCCTAATTTTGACCAAACCTTATTTTTACCAAAAACTCTAATTCTAACTCTAAACCAAAATTTTTAATAACCTAATTTGACCCCAAACCCAAATTTTGACCCCAAATCCTAATTTTACCCAAACTAAATTTTTACCGAAAACCCTAATTCTAATACCCTATTTTTGACCCAAAACCCTAATTTGTCTAAAACCTAAATTTACCCTAACCTAATTTTGTCAAAAAACCTAATTTTAACTCAAAACCTAATTTTAAAACCATTAATTCAACCTAAACCTAATTTTGACCCAAAACCTAATTGGACCCAAAACCAAATTTGGACAAACTAATTTTAACTCAAAGCACTAATTTTGACCCAAAACCTAATTCTAACCTATTTTTGACCTAAAACTAATTTTTAACTCAAAACCTAATTTCAAAACTAAACCCTAAATCTACCTAAAAAAAAATTTTGACCCAAAACCTAATTTTAACCAAAAACCTAATTCTAACTTATTTTGACCCAAAACCCTATTTTTAACTCAAAACCTAATTCAAATCCTAAACCCTAATTTTGCCTAAACCTAAATTTTACCCCAAACCCTAACTTTGACTCGTAAACCCTAATTTTATAAACCTAATTTGACCTAAACATATTTTTGACCCAACCTTATTTTAAACTCAAAACCCTAATTTTAAACCCTAAACCTAAATCGAACCGAAAAACCTAATTTGACGAAAACCTAATTTTTAAACCAAAACCACGAATTCTAACCTATTTTTGACCCAAAAATCTTTTTTAAACTCAAAACCTAATTCAAACCCTCATCAATTTTGACCAAAACCTAATTTGGACCCAACCTTAAGCCAAACCTAAATTCTAACCATTTGACCCAAAACCCTATTTCAACTCAAAACCCTAATTTGAACCTAAAACCCTAATTTTGATCCTAAACCCTAAATTTTCCCTAGAACCTAATTTTCCCAAAACCCTAATTTTAACTCAAAACCCTAATTTTAACCCAAAACCTAATTCAAACCCTATTTTGACCCAAAACCCTATTTTTAACTCAAAACCTAATTCAAACTCTAAACCTAATTTTGACAAACCTAATTTGGACCCACAACCTAATTTCAACCCAAATCCTAATTTTAACCCAAAACCTAATTTTGAACCCAAAACCCAAATTCTAACCCCTATTTTTGACCCAAAACCTAATTTTGATCCTAAACCTAAATTTTACCCAAAACCTAATTTTTACCCCAAAACCTAATTTTAACTCAAAACCCTAATTTTTAACCCATAACCTAATTCAAACCCTAAACCCTAATTTTGACCCAAAACCTAATTAGGACCCAAAACTAATTTTGACCCCAAACACTAATTTTAACCCAAAACCTAATTTTGACCCAAAACCCTAATTCTAACACTATTTTTGACCTAAAGCCTAATTTAAACCCAAAACCTATTTCAAACACTAAACCCTAAATCTAACCTAAACCTAATTTTGACCGAACCCTAATTTTAAACCAAAACCACTAATTCTAACCCTATTTTTGACCCAAAACCTAATTTTTAACTAAAAACCTAATTCAAATCCTAAACCTAATTTTGATCCTAAACCCAAATTTTACCCAAACCCTAATTTTGACTCGTAACCTAATTTTTTACCAAAAACTAATTCTAACCCTATTTTGACCCCAAAACTTTTTTAAACTCAAAACCTAATTCAAACCAACCCTAAATTTGACCAAACCTAATTTTGACCAAAAACCTAATTTTAAACCAAAACCCTAATTCTAACCCTAATTTTGACCCAAAACCCTTTTTAACTCAAAACCCAAATTCAAACCTAACCTCAATTTGACCCAAAACCTAATTTGGACCCAATACCCAAATTTTAACGCAAACCCCTAATTCTAACCTTATTTTTGACCCAAAACCTAATTTCAACTCAAAACCTAATTCAAACCCTAAACCTAATTTTGATCCTAAACCCTAAATTTTCCCTAGAACCTAATTTTTCCCCAAAACCTAATTTTAACTCAAACCCTAATTTTAACTCCAAAACCCTAATTCAAACCCTAATTTAAATAAAACTCTATTGACTCAACCTAAACCCTAATTTTGACAAATAACCCTAATTTGGACCCAAAACACAAATTTCGACCCCAAATCTAATTTTAACCCAAAGCCTAATTTTGACCCAAAACCCAAATTCTAAACCTATTTTTGACCCAAAACCTAATTTTGATCATAAACCTAAATTTAACCCAGAACCCTAATTTTCACAAAACCCTAATTTTAACTCCAAAACCCTAATTTTAACCCAAAACCCTAATTCAAACCCAAAACCCTAATTTTGACCCAAAACCTAATTTGAACCCAAAACCCAAATTTTGACCAAAGCACTAATTTTAACCCAAAACCTAATTTTGACCCAAAACCCTAATTCTAACCCTATTTTGACCTAAAGCCTAATTTTAACTCAAAACCCTATTTCAAACCCTAAACCTAAATTTGACCTAGAACCCTAATTTTGACCAGAAACCACTAATTTTTACCCCAAACCCTAATTCTAACCCTAATTTTGACCCAAAACACTAATTTTAACTCAAAACCTAATTCAAATCCTAAACCCTAATTTTGATCCTAAACCTAAAATTTTACCAAAAACCTAACTTTGACTCCATAACCTAATTTTTAATCAAAACCACAATCTAACCTATTTTACCCCAAAACCTTATTTTAAACTCAAAACCCTATTACAAACCAAACCTAAATCACTAATGCCCAAAACCTAATTTTTGACCCAAAACCTAATTTTAAGCCAAAACTAGTTTTTAAACCCTATTTTTGACTCAAAACCCTTTTTTAACTCAAAACCTTAATTCAAACCCTCCAATTTTGACCAAAAACCTAATTTGACCCAAACCCAAATTTTAACTTAAACCCAAATTCTAACCTAATTTTGACCCAAAACCATATTTTCACAAAACCCTAATTCAAACCCTAAACCACTAATTTTGATCCTAAACCTAAATTTTCCTAGAACCTAATTTTTCCCAAAACCCTAATTTTAACTCAAAACCCTAATTTTAACCCTTAACCTAATTCAAACCCTATTTTAACCATTTATGACTCAAACTCTAATTCAAACTCTAAACCCTA
Source organism: Sophora flavescens (assembly GCA_030762895.1). Classification (NCBI taxonomy): domain Eukaryota; kingdom Viridiplantae; phylum Streptophyta; class Magnoliopsida; order Fabales; family Fabaceae; genus Sophora; species Sophora flavescens. The sequence goes on along the minus strand of JAUPTC010000182.1, from coordinate 67,936 downwards.
AATTTCAAAAACCCAATGACCCAAAACACAATTTGACCCAACCTAATTTTAACCCAAAGCCTAATTTTTGACCAAAACCCAAATTCTAACCCTATTTTTACCCAAACCCTAATTTGTCCTAAACCTAAATTTGCCCCAAAACCCTAATTTTCACTAAAATCTAATTTTAACTCAAAACCTAATTTTTACCTAAAACCCTAATTCAAACCCTAAACCCAATTTTTGACCCTAACCTAATTCGAACCCAAACCCAAATTTTACCCAAAACCTAATTTTAACCCAAAACCTAATTTTGACCCAAACCTAATTCTAACCCTAATTTTGACCTAAACCCTAATTTTAACCCAAAACCTAATTCTAACACTAAACCTAAATCTGACCTAGAACCCTAATTTTGACCGAAACCCTAATTTTAAACCAAAACACTAATTCTAACCTATTATGACCCAAAACCTAATTTTTAACTCAAAACCTAATTCAGACCCTAAACCTAATTTTGATCCTAAACCCAAATTTTAACCCAAAACCTAATTTTGACTCCGTAACCCTAATTTTAATCACCAAAGTTTAACCCTAACCCTAATTTTGACCCAAAACCATTTTTAACTCAAAACCTAATTACAAACCTAAGCCTAGTTTGACCCAAACCTAATTTTGACCAAACCTAATTTTAACCCAAAACCTAATTCTAACCCTATTTTGACCCAAAACCCATTTTTAACTCAAAACCTAATTCAACCCCAAACCCAATTTTGACCAAAACCCAAATTTGGACCCAATACCCAAATTTTAACCAAAACCCTAAATCTAACCTTATTTTTGACCCAAAACCCTAATTTCAACTCAAAACCCTAATTTTACCCTAAACCTAATTTTGACCTAAACCTAAATTTTAACCTAAACCCCAAATTTTCCCAAAACCTAATTTTAACCAAACCCTAATTTTAACCCAAACCTTAATTCTAACCCTAATTTTGACTCAAACCCTAATTTATAACTCAAAACTCTAATTCAAACTCTAAACCCTAATTTTGACCAAAAACCTACTAATTTGACCCAAAACTAAAATTTGACCCAAAACCCTAATTTTGACCCAAAATCCTAATTTTTGACCCAAAACCCTAATTCCAACCCTATTTTTAACTCAAAACCCTAATTTTGACCATAAACCCTAAATTTGTCCCAGACCTAATTTTCACAAAACCCTAATTTTAACTCAAAACCTAATTTTTAACCCAAAACCCTAATTCAAACCCTAAACCCTAATTTTTAACCCAAAACCTAATTTGAACCCAAAACCCAAAATTTTGACCCAAAACCTAATTTTAACCCAAAGCCTAATTTTGACCCAAAACCTAATTCTAACCCTATTTTGACCTAAAACCTAATTTTAACCTAAAACCCTATTTCTAACACTAAACCCTAATTTTACCTAAACCTAATTTTGACCCAAAACCCAAATTTTAACCCAGACCCTAATTCTAACCCTATTTTTGACCTAAACCTAATTTTAACTCAAACCCTAATTCAAATCCTAAACCCTAATTTTGACCCTAAACCCAAATTTTACCCAAAACCCAATTTAACTCAAAACCCAAATTTTAACCCAAAACCTAAGACCTAAACCCTAATTTTGACCCTAAACCAATTTTCCAAAACCCTATTTTAAACCCAAAACCCTAAATCTAACCCTAAACCCTAATTTTGACCCAAACCCTAATTTTAAACCAAAACCCTAATTCTAACCTAAAACCCTATTTTTAACTCAAAACCTAATTTTACCCTAAGCCTAAATTTTGACCAAAAACCCTAATTTTACCCAAAACCCCAATTTTAACCCCAAACCTAATCTAACCTTAATTTCACCCAAAACCCTATTTTTAACTCAAAACCAAATTCAAACCCTAAACCTAATTTTGACCCAAAACCTAATTTTAACCTAAAACCTAATTTTCACCAAAACCCCTATTTTAACTCAAAACCTAATTTTAACCCAAACCCTAATTCAAACCCTATTTTTAACTCAAAACTCTAATTTAAACTCTAAACCCTAATTTTGACAAATAACCCTAATTTGGACCCAAAACCCAAATTTTAACCCCAAATCCTAATTTTAACCCAAACCCTAATTTTGACCCAAAACCAAAATTCTAACCCTACTGTTGACGCAAAACCCTAATTTTGATCCAAAACCCTAAATTTGACCCAAAACCCTAATTTTCACAAAACCTAATTTTAACTCAAAACCCTAATTATAACCCTAAACTCTAATTTAGACCCAAAACCCTAATTGGGACCCAAAACCCAAATTTTGACCCAAAACCCAAATTTTAACCCAAAGCTCTAATTTTGACCCAAAACCCTAATTTTGACCCAAAACCTAATTCTAACCCTATTTTTGACCTAAAGCCTAATTTAAACCCAAACCCTAATTCCGACACTAAACCCTAAATTTTAACTAAAACCTAATTTTGACCCAAAACCTAATTTTAAACCAAAACCCCAATTCTAACCCTATTTTTGACCCAAAACACTAATTTTTAACTCAAAACCTAATTCAAATCCTAAACCCTAATTTTGATCCTAAACCCAAATTTTAACCAAAACCTAAATTTTAATCCAAAACCTAATTTTAACCCTAATTTACCTAAACCCTAATTTTGACCCCAAACCCTATTTTAAACTCAAAACCCAAATTCAAACCCTAAAACCCTAAATTTGACCCCAAAACACTAATTTTGACCCTAAAACCTAATTATAACCCAAAACTCTAATTCTAACCCTATTTATCACCCAAAACCCTAATTTTAACTCAAAACCCTAATTTAAACCCTAAACCTAATTTTGACCAAAAACCTAATTTTGACCCAAAACCCAAATTTTAACCCAAAACCATAATTCTAACCTTATTTTTACCCAAAACCTAATTTTCAACTCAAAACCCTAATTCAAACCCTAAACCCTAATTTTGACCTAAACCCTAAATTTTCTAACCCTAATTTTACCCAAAACCCTAATTTTAACTCAAAACCCTAATTTTAACCCAATTACCAAACCCTAATTACCCAACCCTAATTTTAACTCAAAACTCTAATTTTAACTCTAAACCTAATTTTGGACCAAAAACCCTAATTTTAACCCAAAACACTAATTTTGACCCCAAACCCTAATTTTAACCCAAAACCTAATTTTGACCCAAAACCCAAATTTTAACCCAAAACCCTATTTGACCCAAAACCCTAATTTTAACCCAAAACCCTAAATTTTTAACCCAAACCCTAATTTTCACCCAAACCTAATTTTAACTCAAAACCCTAATTTTAACCCAAAACCCTAATTCAAACCCAAACCTAATTTTTGACCCAAACCTAATTTGGACCCAAAACCCAAATTTTGACCCAAAACCTAATTTTAACCCAAAACTCTAATTTTGACCCAAAACCCTAATTCTAACCCTATTTTTGACCTAAAACCTAATTTTAACCCAAAACCCTAATTTCAAACACTAAACCCTAAATTTAACCTAGAACCCTAATTTTAACCCAAAGCCCTAATTTTAAACCCAAAACCCTAATTCTAACCTATTTTTGACCCAAAACCCTAATTTTAACTCAAAACCCTAATTCAAATCCCTAAACCCAATTTTGATCCTAAACCCAAATTTACCCAAAACCCCTAATTTTGACCCAAAACCCTAATTTTAATCCAAAACCCTAATTCTAACCCTATTTTGACCCAAAACCCTATTTCAAACACAAAACCATAATTAAAAACCTAAACCCTAAATTTGACCCAAAACCAAATTTTTGACCCAAAACCTAATTTTAAACCAAAACCCTGATTCTAACCCAATTTTGACCCAAAACCCTTTTTAACTCAAAACCTAATTTTAACCCCAAAACCCTAATTTTGACCCAAAAACCTAATTCAAACCCTAATTTTGACCCAAAAACCCAAATTTTAACCCGAAACCCTAATTCTAACCCTATTTTTGACCCAAAACCCTATTTTTAACACAACCCTAATTCAAACCCCAAACGCTAATTTTAATCCTAAACCCAAAATTTTCCTAGAACCCTAATTTTAACCCAAAACCCTAATTTTGAACCAAAACCCTAATTTTAACCCGAAAACCTAATTCAAAACCTATTTTTGACTCAAAACCCTAATTTTAACCCAAACCCTAATTCAAACTCTAAACCCTAATTTTGACACAAAACCCTAATTTTAACCCAAAACCCTAATTTTAACCCCAAATCTAATTTTGAACCCAAAACCCTAATTTTAACCCAAAACCCTAATTCTAACCCTATTTTTGACCCAAAACCCTAATTTTGACCCTAAACCCTAAAATTGACCCAAAACCCTAATTCAAACCCTAATTTTGACCCTAAACCCTAAATTTGACCCAAAACCCTAATTCAAACCCTAAACCCTAATTTTGACCCAAAACCCTAATTTTAACCCAAAACCCAAATTTTGACCCAAACCTAATTTTTAACCCAAAACCCTAATTTTAACCCAAAACCCTAATTCTAACCCTATTTTTGACCTAAACCTAATTTATACCCAAAACCCTATTTCAAACACTAAAGCCTAATTCTAACCTAGAACCTAAATTTTGACCCAAAACCCTAATTTTTAAACCTAAACCTAATTTTACCCAAAACCCTAATTTTTGACCCAAAACCTAATTTTTAACTCAAAACCCAAATTCAAATCCTAAACCTAATTTTGACCCTAAACCCAAATTTTAACCAAAACCTAATTTACTCGTAACCCTAATTTTAATCAAAACCTACTCTAACCCTACTTTTGACCCAAAACCTAATTTTAAACTCAAACACAAATTTTAAACCCTAAACCCTAAATCTGACCCAAACCTAATTTTGACCAAAACCCTAATTTTCAACCAAAACCCTAATTCTAACCCTAATTTTGACCCAAAACCATATTTTTAACTCAAAACCCTAATTCAAACCCTAAACTAATTTTGTCCAAAAACCCTAATTTGGACCCAAAACCCAAATTTTAACCCAAAACCCTAATTCTAACACTTTTTTGACCCAAAACCTATTTTCAACTCAAAACCCTAATTTTGACCATAAACCCTTATTTTGATCCTAAAACCTAAATTTTCACTAAAACCCTAATTTTTACCCAAAACCCAAATTTTAACTCCAAAACCCTAATTTTAACTCAAAACCCTAATTCTAAACCCTAATTATAACTCAAAACTCTAATTCAAACTCTAAACCCTAATTTTGACCCAAAACCAAATTTTAACCCAAAACCCAAATTTTACCCCAAAACCCTAATTTTAACCCAAACCCTAATTTTGACCAAAAACCCAAATTTTAAACCTATTTTTGACCCAAAACCTAATTTTAACCTAAACCCTAAATTTTAACCCAAAACCTAATTTTTCACAAAACCCTAATTTTAACTCAAAACCCTAATTTTAACCCAAAACCCTAATTTTAAACCCTAAACCCTAATTTTGACCCAAACCCTAATTACCAAAACTAATTTTGGACCCAAAACCCAAATTTTAACCCCAAAACACTAATTTTAACCCAAAGCCTAATTTTGACCCAAAACCCTAATTCTAACCTATTTTTACCCAAATCCCTAATTTTGACCCAAAACCCTAATTCAAACCCTAAACCCTAATTCTAACCTAAAACCCAATTTTGACCAAAAACCCAAATTTTAAACCAAAACCCTAATTCTAACCCTATTTTTGACCCAAAACCCTATTTTAAACTCAAAACCCTAATTCAAACCCTAAACCCTAATTTTGATCCTAAACCCTAATTTTACCCAAAACCTAATTTTAACTCAAAACCCTAATTTTAACCAAAACCTAATTCTAACCCTATTTTTGACCCAAAACCCTATTTTAAACTCAAAACCCTAACCAAACCTAAACCCTAATTTTGACCCAAAACCTAATTTTGACCAAAAACCTAATTTTAAACCAAAACCCTAATTCTAACCCAATTTTTGACCCAAAACCCTTTTTTAACTCAAAACCTTAATTCAAACCCTCAACTCCAATTTTGACCAAAAACCTAATTTTGACCCAAAACCCAAATTTTAACCTAAACCCTAATTCTAACCCTATTTTTGACCCAAAACCTATTTTTAACTCAAAACCCTAATTCAAACCCTAAACCCTAATTTTGATCCAAAACCCTAAATTTTCACCTAAACCCTAATTTTTCCCAAAACCTAATTTTAACCAAAACCTAAATTTTGACCCAAAACCCTAATTCCAACCCTATTTTTAACTCAAAACCCTAATTTTAACCAAACCCTAATTCAAACTCTAAACCCTAATTTTACCAAAACCTAATTTTAACCCAAAACCCAAATTTTGACCCAAAACCCTAATTTTAAACCCAAACCCTAATTTTAACCCAAAACCTAAATTCTAACCCTATTTTTGACCCAAAACCCTAATTTTGACCTAAAACCCTAATTTCCCCTAAACCCTAATTTTTCACAAAACCTCTAATTTTAACTCAAAACCCTAATTTTAACCCAAAACCCTAATTCAAACCCTAAACCTAATTTTGACCCAAAACCTAATTTTAACCCAAAACCCAAATTTTGAACCCAAAACCCAATTTTAACCCAAAACCCTAATTTTAACCCAAAACCTAATTTTGACCCTAACAATTTTGACCTAAAACCCTAATTTTAACCCAAAACCCAAATTCAAACCCTAAACCCTAAATCTAACCTAAAACCCAAATTTTGACCAAAACCCAATTTTAAACCAAAACCCTAATTCTAACCCTATTTTTGACCCAAAACCCTAATTTTAACTCAAAACCCTAATTCAAATCCTAAACCCTAATTTTGATCCTAAACCCAAATTTGACCCAAAACCTAAATTTGACCAAAACCCTAATTTTAATGCAAAACCCTAATTCTAACCCCTAATTTTGACCCCAAACCTTATTTTAAACTCAAAACCCTATTTCAAACCCTAAACCCTAATTTGACCCAAAACCTAATTTTGACCAAAACCTAATTTTAACACAAAACCCTAATTCTAACCCTATTTTTGACCCAAAACCCTTTTTTTAACTCAAAACCCTAATTCAAACCCCAAACTATAATTTTGACCCAAAACCCTAATTTGGACCATAAACCCTAATTTTAACCCAAATCCCTAATTCTAACCTTAATTTTGACCCAAAACCCTATTTAAAACACAAAACCCTAATTCAAACCCCTAAACCCTAATTTTGATCCTAAACCCTAAATTTTTTACTCAAAACCCTAATTTTAACCCAAAACCCTAATTTTAACTCAAAACCTAATTCTAACCCAAAACCCTAATTTACCAAACCCTAATTTTGACCCAACTAATTATAACTCAAAACCTAATTCTAACTCTAAACCCCTAATTTTTTACCCAAAAACCTAATTTTGACCCACAACCCAAATTTTAACCCAAAACCCTAATTTTTAACCCAAAACCCTAATTTTGACCCTAAACCCAATTTCACCCAAAACCCTATTTTTAACTCAAAACCCTAATTTTGATCCTAAACCCTAATTTTGACCCAAACCCTAATTTTTCACAAAACCTAATTTTAACTCAAAACCCTAATTTTAACTCAAAACCTAATTCAAACCCTAAACCTAATTTTGACCCAAAACCTACCAATTTGACCCAAAACCCAAATTTTTGACTCAAACACTAATTTTAACCCAAAACCCTAATTTTCACCCAAAACCTAATTCTAACCCTATTTTTGACCTAAAACCCTAATTTAAACCCAAAACCCTAATTTCAAACCCTAAACCTAAATTTAACCCAGAACCCTAATTTTGACCCAAAACCCTAATTTTAACCCAAACCCTAATTTTACCTAAACCCTAATTTTGACCCAAAACCCTAATTTTAACTCAAAACCCTAATTTAAATCCTAAACCCTAATTTTGATCCTAAACCCTAAATTTTGACCCAAAACCTAATTTTGACTCAAACCCTAATTTTAATCCAAAACCCTAATTTTCTAACCCTATTTTTGACCCAAAACCATATTTTTAACTCAAAACCCTATTCCAAACCCTAAACCCTAATTTGACCCAAAACCTAATTTTGACCAAAACCTAATTTTAAACCAAAACCCTAATTTTAACCCTATTTTTGACCCGAAACCCTATTTTTAACTCAAAACCTTAATTTAAACCCTATACCAATTTTAACCCTAAAAACCTAATTTGACCCAAAACCCAAATTTTAACCCAAAACCCTAATTCTAACCTTATTTTTGACCCAAAACCCTATTTTTAACTCAAAACCCTAATTCAAACCCTAAACCCTAATTTTCATCCAAAACCCTAAATTTTCCTAGAACCCTAATTTTTCCCAAAACCCTAATTTTAACCCTATTTTTGAAAACCCTAATTTTAACTCAAACCTAATTCAAACCCTATTTGTAACTCAAAACCCTAATTTAGACTCTAAACCTAATTTTTGACAAAAACCCTAATTTTGACCCAAAACCCAAATTTTAACTCAAAACCTAATTTTAACCCAAAGCCTAATTTTGACCCAAATTGACCCAAATCCTAATTTTATTTGACCCAAAACCCCTAATTTTGACCCTAAACCCTAAATTTTACACAAAACCCTAATTTTTCACAAAACCCTAATTTTAACTCAAAACCATAATTATAACACAAAACCCTAATTCTAACCCTAATTTTGAACCCAAAACCCTATTTTTAACTCAAACCCTAATTCAAACCCAAAACCCTAATTTTGACCAAAACCCTAATTTTGAACCCAAACCCCTAATTTTGACCAAAACCCTAATTCAAAACCCAATTTTTGACCTAAAACCCTAATTTTAACTCAAAACCTTAATTCAAACACTAAACCCTAGATTTGATCCAAAACCCAAATTTTGGACCAAAACCCAAATTTTGAACCAAAACCCTAATTCTAACCCTATTTTTGACCCAAAACCCTAATTTTTAACTCAAAACCCTAATTCAAACCAAACCCTAATTTTGATCCTAAACCTAAAATTTGACCCAAAACCTAACTTTGACTCGTAACCCTAATTTTAATGCAAAACCCTGATCTAACCCTATTTTTGACCCCAAACCTTATTTTAAACTCAAAACCCTATTACAAACCCTAAACCCTAAATCTGACCCAAAAACCTAATTTTGATCCAAAACCTAATTTTAAACCAAAACCCTGATTCTAACCCTATTTTTGACCCAAAACCCTTTTTTTTAACTCAAAACCTTAATTCAAACCCTAAACTCTAATTTTGACCAAAAACCTAATTTGGACCCAATACCCAAATTTTAAACCCAAACCCTAATTCTAACCTTATTTTTGACCCAAAACCCTATTTTTAAACTCAAAAACCCTAATTCAAACCCTAAACCCTAATTTTGATCCTAAACCCTAAATTTTCCCTAGAACCCTAATTTTTCCCAAAACCCTAATTTTAACTCAAAACCCTAATTTTAACCCATAACCCTAATTCAAACCCTATTTTGACCCAAACCCCTATTTATAACTCAAAACTCTAATTCAAACTCTAAACCCTAATTTTGACCCAAAACCAAATTTTGACCCAAAACCCAAATTTTAACCCATCCTAATTTTAACCCAAAACCCCTAATTTTGACCCAAAACCCAAATTAAACTCAAACCCTAATTCAAACCCAAAACCCTAATTTTGATCCTAAACCCTAAATTTGCCCAAAACCTAATTTTTCACAAAACCCTAATTTTAACTCAAAACCCTAATTTTAACCCAAAACCCTAATTTTTACCCTAAACCCTAATTTTGACCCATAACCCTAATTCGGACCCAAAACCCAAATTTTGACCCCAAACACTAATTTTAACCCAAAACCCTAATTTTGACCCAAAACCCTAATTTTAACCCTATTTTTGACCTAAAGCCCTAATTTAAACCCAAAACCCTAATTTCAAACACAAAACCCTAAATCTAACCTAAACCCTAATTGACCCAAAACCCTAATTTTAAACCAAACCCTAATTCTAACCCTATTTTTGACCCAAAACACTAATTTTAACTCAAAACCCTAATTCAAACCTAAACCCTAATTTTGATCCTAAACCCAAAATTTTACCCCAAAACCTAATTTTGACTCAAAACCCTAATTTTAACCCAAACCCTACTTCTAACCCTATTTTTGACCCCAAACCTTATTTTAAACTGAAAACCCTATTTCAAACCCTAAACCCTAAATCTGACCCGAAACCTAATTTTTACCGAAAACCTAATTTTAAACCAAAACCCTAATTCTAACCCTATTTTTGACCCAAAACCCTTTTTTTAACTCAAAACCATAATTCAAACACTAAACCCAAAATTTGACCAAAAACCCTAATTTGGACCCAATACCCAAATTTTAACCCAAACCTAATTCTAACCTTATTTTTGACCCAAAACCCTATTTTCAACTCAAAACCCTAATTCAAACCCTAAACCCTAATTTTCATCCTAAACCCTAAATTTTACCCAAACCCTAATTTTTCCCAAAACCCTAATTTTAACTCAAAACCCTAATTTTAACCCATAACCCTAATTCAAACCCTATTTTGACCCAAAACCCTATTTATAACTCAAAACTCTAATTCAAACTCTAAACCCTAATTTTGTTTAAATAACCCTAATTTGAACCCAAAACACAAATTTTGACCCCAAACCCTAATTTTAACCCAAAGCCCTAATTTTGACCCAAAACCCAAATTCTAACCCTATTTTTGACCCAAAACCCTAATTTTAATCCTAAACCCTAAATTTGCCTAAACCCTAATTTTTCACAAAACCTAATTTTAACTCAAAACCCTAATTTTAACCCAAAACCCTAATTCTAACCCTAAACCCAAATTTTTGACCCAAAACCCTAATTCAGACCCAAAACCCAAATTTTGACCCAAACCACTAATTTTAACCCAAAACCCTAATTTTGACCCATAACCCTAATTCTAACCCTATTTTTGACCTAAAGCCCTAATTTAAACCCAAAACCTTATTTCAAACACTAAACCCTAAATCTAACCTAGAACCCTAATTTTGACCCAAAACCCTAATTTTAAAACCAAACCCTAATTCTAAGCCTCTTTTTGGCCCAAAACCCTTATTTTAACTCAAAACCCTAATTCAAATCCTAAACCCTAATTTTGATCCTAAACCCAAAATTTTACCCAAAACCTAACTTTGACTCTAACCCTAATTTTAATGCAAAACCACATCTAACCCTATTTTTGACCCCAAACCTTATTTTAAACTCAAAACCCTATTACAAACCCTAAACCCTAAATCTGACCCAAACCTAATTTTGACCAAAAACCTAATTTTAATGCAAAACCCTGATCTAACCATATTTTTGACCCAAAACCTTATTTTAAACTCAAAACCTTAATTCAAACCCTCAACTCGAATTTTGACCAAAACCCAAATTTGGACCCAATACCCAAATTTTAACGCCAAACCCTAATTCTAACCTTATTTTTGACCCAAAACCCTATTTTCAACTCAAAACCCTAATTCAAACCCTAAACCCTAATTTTGATCCTAAACCCTAAATTTTCCTAGAACCCTAATTTTTCCCAAAACCCTAATTTTAACTCAAAACCCTAATTTTAACCCATAACCCTAATTCAAACCTATTTTGACCCAAAACCCTATTTATAACTCAAAACTCTAATTCAAACTCTAAACCCTAATTTTGGCAAATAACCCTAATTTGGACCCAAAACACAAATTTCGACCCCAAAAGCCTAATTTTAACCCAAAGCCCTAATTTTGACCCAAAACCCAAATTCTAACCCTATTTTTGACCCAAAACCCTAATTTTGATCCTAAACCCTAAATTTGCCACGGAACCCTAATTTTTCACAAAACCCTAATTTTAACTCAAAACCCTAATTTTAACCCATAACCCTAATTCAAACCCTAAACCCTAATTTTGACCCATAACCCTAATTCGGACCCAAAACCCAAATTTTGACCCCAAACACTAATTTTAACCCAAAGCCCTAATTTTGACCCAAAACCCTAATTCTAACCCTATTTTTGACCTAAAGCCTAATTTAAACCCAAAACCCTATTTCAAACACTAAACCCTAAATCTAACCTAGAACCCTAATTTTGACCAAAACCCTAATTTTAAACCCAAACCCTAATTCTAACCCTATTTTTGACCCAAAACACTAATTTTAACTCAAAACCCTAATTCAAATCCTAAACCTAATTTTGATCCTAAACCCAAAATTTTACCCAAAACCTAACTTTGACTCGTAACCTTAATTTTAATGCAAAACCCCGGTCTAACCCTATTTTTGACCCCAAACCTTATTTTAAACTCAAAACCCTATTACAAACCCTAAACCCTAAATCTGACCCGAAACCTAATTTTGACCAAAAACCTAATTTTAAACCAAAACCCCGATTCTAACCCTAATTTTGACCCAAAACCCTTTTTTTAACTCAAAACCTTAATTCAAACCCTCAACTCAATTTTGACCAAAAACCCTAATTTGGACCCAATACCCAAATTTTAACGCCAAACCCTAATTCTAACCTTATTTTTGACCCAAAACCCTATTTTCAACTCAAAACCCTAATTCAAACCCTAAACCCTAATTTTGATCCTAAACCCTAAATTTTCCCTAGAACCCTACTTTTTCCCAAAACCCTAATTTTAACTCAAAACCCTAATTTTAACCCATAACCCTAATTCAAACCCTATTTTGACCCAAAACCCTATTTATAACTCAAAACTCTAATTCAAACTCTAAACCCTAATTTTGGCAAATAACCCTAATTTGGACCCAAAACACAAATTTCGAACCAAAATCCTAATTTTAACCCAAAGCCCTAATTTTGACCCAAAACCCAAATTCTAACCCTATTTTTGACCCAAAACCCTAATTTTGATCCTAAACCCTAAATTTGCCACAGAACCCTAATTTTTCACAAAACCCTAATTTTAACTCAAAACCCTAATTTTAACCCATAACCCTAATTCAAACCCTAAACCTAATTTTTGACCCATAACCCTAATTTGACCCTAAACCCAAATTTTGACCCCAAACACTAATTTTAACCCAAAGCCCTAATTTTGACCCAAAACCCTAATTCTAACCCTATTTTTGACCTAAAGCCCTAATTTAAACCCAAAACCCTATTTCAAACACTAAACCCTAAATCTAACCTAGAACCCTAATTTTGACCCAAACCCTAATTTTAAACCGGAACCCTAATTCTAACCCTATTTTTGACCCAAAACACTAATTTTAACTCAAAACCCTAATTCAAATCCTAAACCCTAATTTTGATCCTAAACCCAAAATTTTACCCAAAACCTAACTTTGACTCGTAACCCCAATTTTTATGCAAAACCCTGATCTAACCCTATTTTTGACCCAAACCTTATTTTAAACTCAAAACCCTATTACAAACCCTAAACCCTAAATCTGACCCGGAAACCTAATTTTTACGAAAACCTAATTTTAAACCAAAACCCTGATTCTAACCCTATTTTTGACCCAAAACCCTTTTTTAACTCAAAACCTTAATTCAAACCCTCAACTCAATTTTGACCAAAAACCCTAATTTGGACCCAATACCCAAATTTTAACGCCAAACCCTAATTCTAACCTTATTTTTGACCCAAAACCCTATTTTCAACTCAAAACCCTAATTCAAACCCTAAACCTAATTTTGATCCTAAACCCTAAATTTTCCCTAGAACCCTAATTTTTCCCAAAACCTAATTTTAACTCAAAACCCTAATTTTAACCCATAACCCTAATTCAAACCCTATTTATAACTCAAAACTCTAATTCAAACTCTAAACCCTAATTTTGGCAAATAACCCTAATTTGGACCCAAAACACAAATTTCGACCCCAAATCCTAATTTTAACCCAAAGCCCTAATTTTGACCCAAAACCCAAATTCTAACCCTATTTTTGACCCAAAACCCTAATTTTGATCCTAAACCCTAAATTTGCCACAGAACCCTAATTTTAACTCAAAACCCTAATTTTAACCCATAACCCTAATTCAAACCCTAAACCCTAATTTTGACCCATAACCCTAATTCGGACCCAAAACCCAAATTTTGACCCCAAACACTAATTTTAACCCAAAGCCCTAATTTTGACCCAAAACCCTAATTCTAACCCTATTTTTGACCTAAAGCCCTAATTTAAACCCAAAACCCTATTTCAAACACTAAACCCTAAATCTAACCTAGAACCCTAATTTTGACCCGAAACCCTAATTTTAAACCAGAACCCTAATTCTAACCCTATTTTTGACCCAAAACACTAATTTTAACTCAAAACCCTAATTCAAATCCTAAACCCTAATTTTGATCCTAAACCCAAAATTTTACCCAAAACCTAACTTTGACTCGTAACCCTAATTTTAATGCAAAACCAAGATATAACCCAATTTTTGACCACAAAACTTATTTTAAACTCAAATCCCTATTACAAACCCTAAACCCTAAATCTGACCCAAAACCTAATTTTGACCAAAACCTAATTTTAAACCAAAACCCTGATTCTAACCCTATTTTTGACCCAAAACCCTTTTTTAACTCAAAACCTTAATTCAAACCCTCAACTCAAATTTGACCAAAAACCTAATTTGGACCCAATACCCAAATTTTAACGCCAAACCCTAATTCTAACCTTATTTTTGACCCAAAACCCTATTTTCAACTCAAAACCCTAATTCAAACCCTAAACCCTAATTTTGATCCTAAACCCTAAATTTTCCCTAGAACCCTAATTTTTCCCAAAACCCTAATTTTAACTCAAAACCCTAATTTTAACCCATAACCCTAATTCAAACCCTATTTATAACTCAAAACTCTAATTCAAACTCTAAACCCTAATTTTGGCAAATAACCCTAATTTGGACCCAAAACACAAATTTCGACCCCAAATCCTAATTTTAACCCAAAGCCCTAATTTTGACCCAAAACCCAAATTCTAACCCTATTTTTGACCCAAAACCCTAATTTTGATCCTAAACCCTAAATTTGCCACAGAACCCTAATTTTTCACAAAACCCTAATTTTAACTCAAAACCCTAATTTTAACCCATAACCCTAATTCAAACCCTTAAACCTAATTTTGACCCATAACCCTAATTCGGACCCAAAACCCAAATTTTGACCCCAAACACTAATTTTAACCCAAAGCCCTAATTTTGACCCAAAACCCTAATTCTAACCCTATTTTTGACCTAAAGCCCTAATTTAAACCCAAAACCCTATTTCAAACACTAAACCCTAAATCTAACCTAGAACCCTAATTTTGACCCGAAACCCTAATTTTAAACCAGAACCCTAATTCTAACCCTATTTTTGACCCAAAACACTAATTTTAACTCAAAACCCTAATTCAAATCCTAAACCCTAATTTTGATCCTAAACCCAAAATTTTACCCAAAACCTAACTTTGACTCGTAACCCTAATTTTAATGCAAAACCCTGATCTAACCCTATTTTTGACCCCAAACCTTATTTTAAACTCAAAACCCTATTACAAACCCTAAACCCTAAATCGACCCGAAACCTAATTTTGACCGAAAACCTAATTTTAAACCAAAACCCTGATTCTAACCCTATTTTTGACCCAAAACCCTTTTTTTAACTCAAAACCTTAATTCAAACCCTCAACTCGAATTTTGACCAAAAACCCTAATTTGGACCCAATACCCAAATTTTAACGCCAAACCCTAATTCTAACCTTATTTTTGACCCAAAACCCTATTTTCAACTCAAAACCCTAATTCAAACCCTAAACCCTAATTTTGATCCTAAACCCTAAATTTTCCCTAGAACCCTAATTTTTCCCAAAACCCTAATTTTAACTCAAAACCCTAATTTTAACCCATAACCCTAATTCAAACCCTATTTTGACCCAAAACCCTATTTATAACTCAAAACTCTAATTCAAACTCTAAACCCTAATTTTGGCAAATAACCCTAATTTGGACCCAAAACACAAATTTCGACCCCAAATCCTAATTTTAACCCAAAGCCCTAATTTTGACCCAAAACCCAAATTCTAACCCTATTTTTGACCCAAAACCCTAATTTTGATCCTAAACCCTAAATTTGCCACAGAACCCTAATTTTTCACAAAACCCTAATTTTAACTCAAAACCCTAATTTTAACCCATAACCCTAATTCAAACCCTAAACCCTAATTTTGACCCATAACCCTAATTCGGACCCAAAACCCAAATTTTGACCCCAAACACTAATTTTAACCCAAAGCCCTAATTTTGACCCAAAACCCTAA
The DNA here is from genome assembly GCA_030762895.1 of Sophora flavescens. Taxonomy (NCBI): domain Eukaryota; kingdom Viridiplantae; phylum Streptophyta; class Magnoliopsida; order Fabales; family Fabaceae; genus Sophora; species Sophora flavescens. Next base: position 51,586 of record JAUPTC010000182.1, on the reverse strand, counting down.
TTCTAACCCTATTTTTGACCTAAAGCCCTAATTTAAACCCAAAACCCTATTTCAAACACTAAACCCTAAATCTAACCTAGAACCCTAATTTTGACCAAAACCCTAATTTTAAACCGGAACCCTAATTCTAACCCTATTTTTGACCCAAAACACTAATTTTAACTCAAAACCCTAATTCAAATCCTAAACCCTAATTTTGATCCTAAACCCAAAATTTTACCCAAAACCTAACTTTGACTCGTAACCCTAATTTTAATGCAAAACCCTGATCTAACCCTATTTTTGACCCCAAACCTTATTTTAAACTCAAAACCCTATTACAAACCCTAAACCCTAAATCAGACCCGAAAACCTAATTTTGACCAAAACCTAATTTTAAACCAAAACCCTGATTCTAACCCTATTTTTGACCCAAAACCCTTTTTTAACTCAAAACCTTAATTCAAACCCTCAACTCAATTTTGACCAAAACCCTAATTTGGACCCAATACCCAAATTTTAACGCCAAACCCTAATTCTAACCTTATTTTTGACCCAAAACCCTATTTTCAACTCAAAACCCTAATTCAAACCCTAAACCCTAATTTTGATCCTAAACCCTAAATTTTCCCTAGAACCCTAATTTTTCCCAAAACCCTAATTTTAACTCAAAACCCTAATTTTAACCCATAACCCTAATTCAAACCCTATTTTGACCCAAAACCCTATTTATAACTCAAAACTCTAATTCAAACTCTAAACCCTAATTTTGGCAAATAACCCTAATTTGGACCCAAAACACAAATTTCGACCCCAAATCCTAATTTTAACCCAAAGCCCTAATTTTGACCCAAAACCCAAATTCTAACCCTATTTTTGACCCAAACCCTAATTTTGATCCTAAACCCTAAATTTGCCACAGAACCCTAATTTTTCACAAAACCCTAATTTTAACTCAAAACCCTAATTTTAACCCATAACCCTAATTCAAACCCTAAACCCTAATTTTGACCCATAACCCTAATTCGGACCCAAAACCCAAATTTTGACCCCAAACACTAATTTTAACCCAAAGCCCTAATTTTGACCCAAAACCCTAATTCTAACCCTATTTTTGACCTAAAGCCCTAATTTAAACCCAAAACCCTATTTCAAACACTAAACCCTAAATCTAACCTAGAACCCTAATTTTGACCAAACCCTAATTTTAAAACCGAACCCTAATTCTAACCCTATTTTTGACCCAAAACACTAATTTTAACTCAAAACCCTAATTCAAATCCTAAACCCTAATTTTGATCCTAAACCCAAAATTTTACCCAAAACCTAACTTTGACTCGTAACCCTAATTTTAATGCAAAACCCTGATCTAACCCTATTTTTGACCCCAAACCTTATTTTAAACTCAAAACCCTATTACAAACCCTAAACCCTAAATCTGACCCGAAACCTAATTTTGACCGAAAACCTAATTTTAAACCAAAACCCCGATTCTAACCCTATTTTTGACCCAAAACCCTTTTTTAACTCAAAACCTTAATTCAAACCCTCAACTCGAATTTTGACCAAAACCCTAATTTGGACCCAATACCCAAATTTTAACGCCAAACCCTAATTCTAACCTTATTTTTGACCCAAAACCCTATTTTCAACTCAAAACCCTAATTCAAACCCTAAACCCTAATTTTGATCCTAAACCCTAAATTTTCCTAGAACCCTACTTTTTCCCAAAACCCTAATTTTAACTCAAAACCCTAATTTTAACCCATAACCCTAATTCAAACCCTATTTTGACCCAAAACCCTATTTATAACTCAAAACTCTAATTCAAACTCTAAACCCTAATTTTGGCAAATAACCCTAATTTGGACCCAAAACACAAATTTCGACCCCAAATCCTAATTTTAACCCAAAGCCCTAATTTTGACCCAAAACCCAAATTCTAACCCTATTTTTGACCCAAAACCCTAATTTTGATCCTAAACCCTAAATTTGCCACAGAACCCTAATTTTTCACAAAACCCTAAATTTTAAACAAAAACCTAATTTTAAACCATAACCCTAATTCAAACCCTAAACCCTAATTTTGACCCATAACCTAATTCGGACCCAAAACCCAAATTTTGACACCACAAATTAATTTTTACACAAAGCACTAATTTTTAACCAAAACCCTAATTCTAACACTATTTTTTACCTAAATGCCTAATTTAATCACAAAACCATATTTCAAACACTAAACCCTAAATCTAACCTAGAACCCTAATTTTGACCGAAACCCTAATTTTAAACCAGAACCCTAATTCTAACCCTATTTTTGACCCAAAACACTAATTTTAACTCAAAACCCTAATTCAAATCCTAAACCCTAATTTTGATCCTAAACCCAAAATTTTACCCAAAACCTAACTTTGACTCGTAACCCTAATTTTAATGCAAAACCCTGATCTAACCCTATTTTTGACCCCAAACCTTATTTTAAACTCAAAACCCTATTACAAACCCTAAACCCTAAATCTGACCCAGAAACCTAATTTTGACCCGAAAACCTAATTTTAAACCAAAACCCTGATTCTAACCCTATTTTTGACCCAAAACCCTTTTTTAACTCAAAACCTTAATTCAAACCCTCAACTCGAATTTTGACCAAAAACCCTAATTTGGACCCAATACCCAAATTTTAACGCCAAACCCTAATTCTAACCTTATTTTTGACCCAAAACCCTATTTTCAACTCAAAACCCTAATTCAAACCCTAAACCCTAATTTTGATCCTAAACCCTAAATTTTCCCTAGAACCCTAATTTTTCCCAAAACCCTAATTTTAACTCAAAACCCTAATTTTAACCCATAACCCTAATTCAAACCCTATTTTGACCCAAAACCCTATTTATAACTCAAAACTCTAATTCAAACTCTAAACCCTAATTTTGGCAAATAACCCTAATTTGGACCCAAAACACAAATTTCGACCCCAAATCCTAATTTTAACCCAAAGCCCTAATTTTGACCCAAAACCCAAATTCTAACCCTATTTTTGACCCAAAACCCTAATTTTGATCCTAAACCCTAAATTTGCCACAGAACCCTAATTTTTCACAAAACCCTAATTTTAACTCAAAACCCTAATTTTAACCCATAACCCTAATTCAAACCCTAAACCCTAATTTTTGACCCATAACCCTAATTCGGACCCAAAACCCAAATTTTGACCCCAAACACTAATTTTAACCCAAAGCCCTAATTTTGACCCAAAACCCTAATTCTAACCCTATTTTTGACCTAAAGCCCTAATTTAAACCCAAAACCCTATTTCAAACACTAAACCCTAAATCTAACCTAGAACCCTAATTTTGACCCTAAACCCTAATTTTAAACCAGAACCCTAATTCTAACCCTATTTTTGACCCAAAACACTAATTTTAACTCAAAACCCTAATTCAAATCCTAAACCCTAATTTTGATCCTAAACCCAAAATTTTACCCAAAACCTAACTTTGACTCGTAACCCTAATTTTAATGCAAAACCCTGATCTAACCCTATTTTTGACCCCAAACCTTATTTTAAACTCAAAACCCTATTACAAACCCTAAACCCTAAATCTGACCCAGAAACCTAATTTTGACCCGAAAACCTAATTTTAAACCAAAACCCTGATTCTAACCCTATTTTTGACCCAAAACCCTTTTTTTAACTCAAAACCTTAATTCAAACCCTCAACTCGAATTTTGACCAAAAACCCTAATTTGGACCCAATACCCAAATTTTAACGCCAAACCCTAATTCTAACCTTATTTTTGACCCAAAACCCTATTTTCAACTCAAAACCCTAATTCAAACCCTAAACCCTAATTTTGATCCTAAACCCTAAATTTTCCCTAGAACCCTAATTTTTCCCAAAACCCTAATTTTAACTCAAAACCCTAATTTTAACCCATAACCCTAATTCAAACCCTATTTATAACTCAAAACTCTAATTCAAACTCTAAACCCTAATTTTGGCAAATAACCCTAATTTGGACCCAAAACACAAATTTCGACCCCAAATCCTAATTTTAACCCAAAGCCCTAATTTTGACCCAAAACCCAAATTCTAACCCTATTTTTGACCCAAAACCCTAATTTTGATCCTAAACCCTAAATTTGCCACAGAACCCTAATTTTTCACAAAACCCTAATTTTAACTCAAAACCCTAATTTTAACCCATAACCCTAATTCAAACCCTAAACCCTAATTTTGACCCATAACCCTAATTCGGACCCAAAACCCAAATTTTGACCCCAAACACTAATTTTAACCCAAAGCCCTAATTTTGACCCAAAACCCTAATTCTAACCCTATTTTTGACCTAAAGCCCTAATTTAAACCCAAAACCCTATTTCAAACACTAAACCCTAAATCTAACCTAGAACCCTAATTTTGACCAAAACCCTAATTTTAAACCAGAAACCTAATTCAAACCCTATTTTTGACCCAAAACACTAATTTTAACTCAAAACCCTAATTCAAATCCTAAACCCTAATTTTGATCCTAAACCCAAAATTTTACCCACAACCTAACTTTGACTCGTAACCCTAATTTTAATGCAAAACCTGATCTAACCCTATTTTTGACCCCAAACCTTATTTTAAACTCAAAACCCTATTACAAACCCTAAACCCTAAATCTGACCCAGAAACCTAATTTTGACCCGAAAACCTAATTTTAAACCAAAACCCTGATTCTAACCCTATTTTTGACCCAAAACCCTTTTTTTAACTCAAAACCTTAATTCAAACCCTCAACTCGAATTTTGACCAAAAACCCTAATTTGGACCCAATACCCAAATTTTAACGCCAAACCCTAATTCTAACCTTATTTTTGACCCAAAACCCTATTTTCAACTCAAAACCCTAATTCAAACCCTAAACCCTAATTTTGATCCTAAACCCTAAATTTTCCCTAGAACCCTAATTTTTCCCAAAACCCTAATTTTAACTCAAAACCCTAATTTTAACCCATAACCCTAATTCAAACCCTATTTTGACCCAAAACCCTATTTATAACTCAAAACTCTAATTCAAACTCTAAACCCTAATTTTGGCAAATAACCCTAATTTGGACCCAAAACACAAATTTCGACCCCAAATCCTAATTTTAACCCAAAGCCCTAATTTTGACCCAAAACCCAAATTCTAACCCTATTTTTGACCCAAAACCCTAATTTTGATCCTAAACCCTAAATTTGCCACAGAACCCTAATTTTTCACAAAACCCTAATTTTAACTCAAAACCCTAATTTTAACCCATAACCCTAATTCAAACCCTAAACCCTAATTTTGACCCATAACCCTAATTCGGACCCAAAACCCAAATTTTGACCCCAAACACTAATTTTAACCCAAAGCCCTAATTTTGACCCAAAACCCTAATTCTAACCCTATTTTTGACCTAAAGCCCTAATTTAAACCCAAAACCCTATTTCAAACACTAAACCCTAAATCTAACCTAGAACCCTAATTTTGACCCGAAACCCTAATTTTAAACCAGAACCCTAATTCTAACCCTATTTTTGACCCAAAACACTAATTTTAACTCAAAACCCTAATTCAAATCCTAAACCCTAATTTTGATCCTAAACCCAAAATTTTACCCAAAACCTAACTTTGACTCGTAACCCTAATTTTAATGCAAAACCCTGATCTAACCCTATTTTTGACCCCAAACCTTATTTTAAACTCAAAACCCTATTACAAACCCTAAACCCTAAATCGACCCGAAACCTAATTTTGACCGAAAACCTAATTTTAAACCAAAACCCTGATTCTAACCCTATTTTTGACCCAAAACCCTTTTTTTAACTCAAAACCTTAATTCAAACCCTCAACTCGAATTTTGACCAAAAACCCTAATTTGGACCCAATACCCAAATTTTAACGCCAAACCCTAATTCTAACCTTATTTTTGACCCAAAACCCTATTTTCAACTCAAAACCCTAATTCAAACCCTAAACCCTAATTTTGATCCTAAACCCTAAATTTTCCCTAGAACCCTAATTTTTCCCAAAACCCTAATTTTAACTCAAAACCCTAATTTTAACCCATAACCCTAATTCAAACCCTATTTTGACCCAAAACCCTATTTATAACTCAAAACTCTAATTCAAACTCTAAACCCTAATTTTGGCAAATAACCCTAATTTGGACCCAAAACACAAATTTCGACCCCAAAATCCTAATTTTAACCCAAAGCCCTAATTTTGACCCAAAACCCAAATTCTAACCCTATTTTTGACCCAAAACCCTACTTCTGATCGTAAACACTCTATTTGCCTCCCACACGCTATTACTATCTAAACCCTAATTTTAACTCAAAACCCTAATTTTAACCCATAACCCTAATTCAAACCCTAAACCCTAATTTTGACCCATAACCCTAATTCGGACCCAAAACCCAAATTTTGACCCCAAACACTAATTTTAACCCAAAGCCCTAATTTTGACCCAAAACCCTAATTCTAACCCTATTTTTGACCTAAAGCCCTAATTTAAACCCAAAACCCTATTTCAAACACTAAACCCTAAATCTAACCTAGAACCCTAATTTTGACACGAAACCCTAATTTTAAACCAGAACCCTAATTCTAACCCTATTTTTGACCCAAAACACTAATTTTAACTCAAAACCCTAATTCAAATCCTAAACCCTAATTTTGATCCTAAACCCAAAATTTTACCCAAAACCTAACTTTGACTCGTAACCCTAATTTTAATGCAAAACCCTGATCTAACCCTATTTTTGACCCCAAACCTTATTTTAAACTCAAAACCCTATTACAAACCCTAAACCCTAAATCTGACCCAGAAACCTAATTTTGACCCAAAACCTAATTTTAAACCAAAACCCTGATTCTAACCCTATTTTTGACACAAAACCCATTTTTTAACTCAAAACCTTAATTCAAACCCTCAACTCGAATTTTGACCAAAAACCCTAATTTGGACCCAATACCCAAATTTTAACGCCAAACCCTAATTCTAACCTTATTTTTGACCCAAAACCCTATTTTCAACTCAAAACCCTAATTCAAACCCTAAACCCTAATTTTGATCCTAAACCCTAAATTTTCCTAGAACCCTAATTTTTCCCAAAACCCTAATTTTAACTCAAAACCCTAATTTTAACCCATAACCCTAATTCAAACCCTATTTATAACTCAAAACTCTAATTCAAACTCTAAACCCTAATTTTGGCAAATAACCCTAATTTGGACCCAAAACACAAATTTCGACCCCAAATCCTAATTTTAACCCAAAGCCCTAATTTTGACCCAAAACCCAAATTCTAACCCTATTTTTGACCCAAAACCCTAATTTTGATCCTAAACCCTAAATTTGCCACAGAACCCTAATTTTTCACAAAACCCTAATTTTAACTCAAAACCCTAATTTTAACCCATAACCCTAATTCAAACCCTAAACCCTAATTTTGACCCATAACCCTAATTCGGACCCAAAACCCAAATTTTGACCCCAAACACTAATTTTAACCCAAAGCCCTAATTTTGACCCAAAACCCTAATTCTAACCCTATTTTTGACCTAAAGCCCTAATTTAAACCCAAAACCCTATTTCAAACACTAAACCCTAAATCTAACCTAGAACCCTAATTTTGACCCGAAACCCTAATTTTAAACCAGAACCCTAATTCTAACCCTATTTTTGACCCAAAACACTAATTTTAACTCAAAACCCTAATTCAAATCCTAAACCCTAATTTTGATCCTAAACCCAAAATTTTACCCAAAACCTAACTTTGACTCGTAACCCTAATTTTAATGCAAAACCCTGATCTAACCCTATTTTTGACCCCAAACCTTATTTTAAACTCAAAACCCTATTACAAACCCTAAACCCTAAATCTGACCCAGAAACCTAATTTTGACCCAAAACCTAATTTTAAACCAAAACCCTGATTCTAACCCTATTTTTGACCCAAAACCCTTTTTTAACTCAAAACCTTAATTCAAACCCTCAACTCGAATTTTGACCAAAACCCTAATTTTGACCCAATACCCAAATTTTAACGCCAAACCCTAATTCTAACCTTATTTTTGACCCAAAACCCTATTTTCAACTCAAAACCCTAATTCAAACCCTAAACCCTAATTTTGATCCTAAACCCTAAATTTTCCCTAGAACCCTAATTTTTCCCAAAACCCTAATTTTAACTCAAAACCCTAATTTTAACCCATAACCCTAATTCAAACCCTATTTTGACCCAAAACCCTATTTATAACTCAAAACTCTAATTCAAACTCTAAACCCTAATTTTGGCAAATAACCCTAATTTGGACCCAAAACACAAATTTCGACCCCAAATCCTAATTTTAACCCAAAGCCCTAATTTTGACCCAAAACCCAAATTCTAACCCTATTTTTGACCCAAAACCCTAATTTTGATCCTAAACCCTAAATTTGCCACAGAACCCTAATTTTTCACAAAACCCTAATTTTAACTCAAAACCCTAATTTTAACCCATAACCCTAATTCAAACCCTAAACCCTAATTTTGACCCATAACCCTAATTCGGACCCAAAACCCAAATTTTGACCCCAAACACTAATTTTAACCCAAAGCCCTAATTTTGACCCAAAACCCTAATTCTAACCCTATTTTTGACCTAAAGCCCTAATTTAAACCCAAAACCCTATTTCAAACACTAAACCCTAAATCTAACCTAGAACCCTAATTTTGACCCGAAACCCTAATTTTAAACCAGAACCCTAATTCTAACCCTATTTTTGACCCAAAACACTAATTTTAACTCAAAACCCTAATTCAAATCCTAAACCCTAATTTTGATCCTAAACCCAAAATTTTACCCAAAACCTAACTTTGACTCGTAACCCTAATTTTAATGCAAAACCCTGATCTAACCCTATTTTTGACCCCAAACCTTATTTTAAACTCAAAACCCTATTACAAACCCTAAACCCTAAATCCGACCCGAAACCTAATTTTGACCAAAACCTAATTTTAAACAAAAACCCTGTTTCTTACCCTATTTTTGACCCAAAACCCTTTTTTTAACTCAAAACCTTAATTCAAACCCTCAACTCGATTTTGACCAAAAACCCTAATTTGGACCCAATACCCAAATTTTAACGCCAAACCCTAATTCTAACCTTATTTTTGACCCAAAACCCTATTTTCAACTCAAAACCCTAATTCAAACCCTAAACCCTAATTTTGATCCTAAACCCTAAATTTTCCCTAGAACCCTAATTTTTCCCAAAACCCTAATTTTAACTCAAAACCCTAATTTTAACCCATAACCCTAATTCAAACCCTATTTTGACCCAAAACCCTATTTATAACTCAAAACTCTAATTCAAACTCTAAACCCTAATTTTGGCAAATAACCCTAATTTGGACCCAAAACACAAATTTCGACCCCAAATCCTAATTTTAACCCAAAGCCCTAATTTTGACCCAAAACCCAAATTCTAACCCTATTTTTGACCCAAAACCCTAATTTTGATCCTAAACCCTAAATTTGCCACAGAACCCTAATTTTTCACAAAACCCTAATTTTAACTCAAAACCCTAATTTTAACCCATAACCCTAATTCAAACCCTAAACCCTAATTTTGACCCATAACCCTAATTCGGACCCAAAACCCAAATTTTGACCCCAAACACTAATTTTAACCCAAAGCCCTAATTTTGACCCAAAACCCTAATTCTAACCCTATTTTTGACCTAAAGCCCTAATTTAAACCCAAAACCCTATTTCAAACACTAAACCCTAAATCTAACCTAGAACCCTAATTTTGACCAAAAACCCTAATTTTAAAACCGGAACCCTAATTCTAACCCTATTTTTGACCCAAAACACTAATTTTAACTCAAAACCCTAATTCAAATCCTAAACCCTAATTTTGATCCTAAACCCAAAATTTTACCCAAAACCTAACTTTGACTCGTAACCCTAATTTTAATGCAAAACCCTGATCTAACCCTATTTTTGACCCCAAACCTTATTTTAAACTCAAAACCCTATTACAAACCCTAAACCCTAAATCTGACCCAGGAACCTAATTTTGACCAAAACCTAATTTTAAACCAAAACCCTGATTCTAACCCTATTTTTGACCCAAAACCCTTTTTTTAACTCAAAACCTTAATTCAAACCCTCAACTCAATTTTGACCAAAACCCTAATTTGGACCCAATACCCAAATTTTAACGCCAAACCCTAATTCTAACCTTATTTTTGACCCAAAACCCTATTTTCAACTCAAAACCCTAATTCAAACCCTAAACCCTAATTTTGATCCTAAACCCTAAATTTTCCCTAGAACCCTAATTTTTCCCAAAACCCTAATTTTAACTCAAAACCCTAATTTTAACCCATAACCCTAATTCAAACCCTATTTTGACCCAAAACCCTATTTATAACTCAAAACTCTAATTCAAACTCTAAACCCTAATTTTGGCAAATAACCCTAATTTGGACCCAAAACACAAATTTCGACCCCAAATCCTAATTTTAACCCAAAGCCCTAATTTTGACCCAAAACCCAAATTCTAACCCTATTTTTGACCCAAAACCCTAATTTTGATCCTAAACCCTAAATTTGCCACAGAACCCTAATTTTTCACAAAACCCTAATTTTAACTCAAAACCCTAATTTTAACCCATAACCCTAATTCAAACCCTAAACCCTAATTTTGACCCATAACCCTAATTCGGACCCAAAACCCAAATTTTGACCCCAAACACTAATTTTAACCCAAAGCCCTAATTTTGACCCAAAACCCTAATTCTAACCCTATTTTTGACCTAAAGCCCTAATTTAAACCCAAAACCCTATTTCAAACACTAAACCCTAAATCTAACCTAGAACCCTAATTTTGACCAAAACCCTAATTTTAAACCGGAACCCTAATTCTAACCCTATTTTTGACCCAAAACACTAATTTTAACTCAAAACCCTAATTCAAATCCTAAACCCTAATTTTGATCCTAAACCCAAAATTTTACCCAAAACCTAACTTTGACTCGTAACCCTAATTTTAATGCAAAACCCTGATCTAACCCTATTTTTGACCCCAAACCTTATTTTAAACTCAAAACCCTATTACAAACCCTAAACCCTAAATCTGACCAATAAACATAATATTGACCCGAAAACCTAATTTTAAACCAAAACCCTGATTCTAACCCAAATTTTGAACCAAAACCCTTTTTATAACTAAAAACCTTAATTCAAACCCTCAACTCGAATTTTGACCAAAACCCTAATTTGGACCCAATACCCAAATTTTAACGCCAAACCCTAATTCTAACCTTATTTTTGACCCAAAACCCTATTTTCAACTCAAAACCCTAATTCAAACCCTAAACCCTAATTTTGATCCTAAACCCTAAATTTTCCCTAGAACCCTAATTTTTCCCAAAACCCTAATTTTAACTCAAAACCCTAATTTTAACCCATAACCCTAATTCAAACCCTATTTTGACCCAAAACCCTATTTATAACTCAAAACTCTAATTCAAACTCTAAACCCTAATTTTGGCAAATAACCCTAATTTGGACCCAAAACACAAATTTCGACCCCAAATCCTAATTTTAACCCAAAGCCCTAATTTTGACCCAAAACCCAAATTCTAACCCTATTTTTGACCCAAAACCCTAATTTTGATCCTAAACCCTAAATTTGCCACAGAACCCTAATTTTTCACAAAACCCTAATTTTAACTCAAAACCCTAATTTTAACCCATAACCCTAATTCAAACCCTAAACCCTAATTTTGACCCATAACCCTAATTCGGACCCAAAACCCAAATTTTGACCCCAAACACTAATTTTAACCCAAAGCCCTAATTTTGACCCAAAACCCTAATTCTAACCCTATTTTTGACCTAAAGCCCTAATTTAAACCCAAAACCCTATTTCAAACACTAAACCCTAAATCTAACCTAGAACCCTAATTTTGAACAAAAACCCTAATTATAAACCAGAAACCTAATTCTAACCCTATTTTTGACCCAAAACACTAATTTTAACTCAAAACCCTAATTCAAATCCTAAACCCTAATTTTGATCCTAAACCCAAAATTTTACCCAAAACCTAACTTTGACTCGTAACCCTAATTTTAATGCAAAACCCTGATCTAACCCTATTTTTGACCCCAAACCTTATTTTAAACTCAAAACCCTATTACAAACCCTAAACCCTAAATCGACCCAGAAACCTAATTTTGACCAAAAACCTAATTTTAAACCAAAACCCTGATTCTAACCCTATTTTTGACCCAAAACCCTTTTTTTAACTCAAAACCTTAATTCAAACCCTCAACTCGAATTTTGACCAAAAACCCTAATTTGGACCCAATACCCAAATTTTAACGCCAAACCCTAATTCTAACCTTATTTTTGACCCAAAACCCTATTTTCAACTCAAAACCCTAATTCAAACCCTAAACCCTAATTTTGATCCTAAACCCTAAATTTTCCCTAGAACCCTAATTTTTCCCAAAACCCTAATTTTAACTCAAAACCCTAATTTTAACCCATAACCCTAATTCAAACCCTATTTTGACCCAAAACCCTATTTATAACTCAAAACTCTAATTCAAACTCTAAACCCTAATTTTGGCAAATAACCCTAATTTGGACCCAAAACACAAATTTCGACCCCAAATCCTAATTTTAACCCAAAGCCCTAATTTTGACCCAAAACCCAAATTCTAACCCTATTTTTGACCCAAAACCCTAATTTTGATCCTAAACCCTAAATTTGCCACAGAACCCTAATTTTTCACAAAACCCTAATTTTAACTCAAAACCCTAATTTTAACCCATAACCCTAATTCAAACCCTAAACCCTAATTTTGACCCATAACCCTAATTCGGACCCAAAACCCAAATTTTGACCCCAAACACTAATTTTAACCCAAAGCCCTAATTTTGACCCAAAACCCTAATTCTAACCCTATTTTTGACCTAAAGCCCTAATTTAAACCCAAAACCCTATTTCAAACACTAAACCCTAAATCTAACCTAGAACCCTAATTTTGACCAAAACCCTAATTTTAAACCGGAACCCTAATTCTAACCCTATTTTTGACCCAAAACACTAATTTTAACTCAAAACCCTAATTCAAATCCTAAACCCTAATTTTGATCCTAAACCCAAAATTTTACCCAAAACCTAACTTTGACTCGTAACCCTAATTTTAATGCAAAACCCTGATCTAACCCTATTTTTGACCCCAAACCTTATTTTAAACTCAAAACCCTATTACAAACCCTAAACCCTAAATCTGACCTAAACCTAATTTTGACCGAAAACCTAATTTTAAACCAAAACCCTGATTCTAACCCTATTTTTGACCCAAAACCCTTTTTTAACTCAAAACCTTAATTCAAACCCTCAACTCGAATTTTGACCAAAACCCTAATTTGGACCCAATACCCAAATTTTAACGCCAAACCCTAATTCTAACCTTATTTTTGACCCAAAACCCTATTTTCAACTCAAAACCCTAATTCAAACCCTAAACCCTAATTTTGATCCTAAACCCTAAATTTTCCTAGAACCCTAATTTTTCCCAAAACCCTAATTTTAACTCAAAACCCTAATTTTAACCCATAACCCTAATTCAAACCCTATTTTGACCCAAAACCCTATTTATAACTCAAAACTCTAATTCAAACTCTAAACCCTAATTTTGGCAAATAACCCTAATTTGGACCCAAAACACAAATTTCGACCCCAAATCCTAATTTTAACCCAAAGCCCTAATTTTGACCCAAAACCCAAATTCTAACCCTATTTTTGACCCAAAACCCTAATTTTGATCCTAAACCCTAAATTTGCCACAGAACCCTAATTTTTCACAAAACCCTAATTTTAACTCAAAACCCTAATTTTAACCCATAACCCTAATTCAAACCCTAAACCCTAATTTTGACCCATAACCCTAATTCGGACCCAAAACCCAAATTTTGACCCCAAACACTAATTTTAACCCAAAGCCCTAATTTTGACCCAAAACCCTAATTCTAACCCTATTTTTGACCTAAAGCCCTAATTTAAACCCAAAACCCTATTTCAAACACTAAACCCTAAATCTAACCTAGAACCCTAATTTTGACCCGAAACCCTAATTTTAAACCATAACCCTAATTCTAACCCTATTTTTGACCCAAAACACTAATTTTAACTCAAAACCCTAATTCAAATCCTAAACCCTAATTTTGATCCTAAACCCAAAATTTTACCCAAAACCTAACTTTGACTCGTAACCCTAATTTTAATGCAAAACCCTGATCTAACCCTATTTTTGACCCCAAACCTTATTTTAAACTCAAAACCCTATTACAAACCCTAAACCCTAAATCTGACCCGAAAACCTAATTTTGACCAAAAACCTAATTTTAAACCAAAACCCCGATTCTAACCCTATTTTTGACCCAAAACCCTTTTTTAACTCAAAACCTTAATTCAAACCCTCAACTCGAATTTTGACCAAAAACCCTAATTTGGACCCAATACCCAAATTTTAACGCCAAACCCTAATTCTAACCTTATTTTTGACCCAAAACCCTATTTTCAACTCAAAACCCTAATTCAAACCCTAAACCCTAATTTTGATCCTAAACCCTAAATTTTCCTAGAACCCTAATTTTTCCCAAAACCCTAATTTTAACTCAAAACCCTAATTTTAACCCATAACCCTAATTCAAACCCTATTTTGACCCAAAACCCTATTTATAACTCAAAACTCTAATTCAAACTCTAAACCCTAATTTTGGCAAATAACCCTAATTTGGACCCAAAACACAAATTTCGACCCCAAATCCTAATTTTAACCCAAAGCCCTAATTTTGACCCAAAACCCAAATTCTAACCCTATTTTTGACCCAAAACCCTAATTTTGATCCTAAACCCTAAATTTGCCACAGAACCCTAATTTTTCACAAAACCCTAATTTTAACTCAAAACCCTAATTTTAACCCATAACCCTAATTCAAACCCTAAACCCTAATTTTGACCCATAACCCTAATTCGGACCCAAAACCCAAATTTTGACCCCAAACACTAATTTTAACCCAAAGCCCTAATTTTGACCCAAAACCCTAATTCTAACCCTATTTTTGACCTAAAGCCCTAATTTAAACCCAAAACCCTATTTCAAACACTAAACCCTAAATCTAACCTAGAACCCTAATTTTGACCCGAAAACCTAATTTTAAACCAGAACCCTAATTCTAACCCTATTTTTGACCCAAAACACTAATTTTAACTCAAAACCCTAATTCAAATCCTAAACCCTAATTTTGATCCTAAACCCAAAATTTTACCCAAAACCTAACTTTGACTCGTAACCCTAATTTTAATGCAAAACCCTGATCTAACCCTATTTTTGACCCCAAACCTTATTTTAAACTCAAAACCCTATTACAAACCCTAAACCCTAAATCTGACCCCAAACACTAATTTTGACCCAAAACCCTTATTTTAACCCAAAACCCTAATTTTAACCCTATTTTTGACCCAAAACCCTTTTTTAACTCAAAACCTTAATTCAAACCCTCAACTCGAATTTTGACCAAAACCCTAATTTGGACCCAATACCCAAATTTTAACGCCAAACCCTAATTCTAACCTTATTTTTGACCCAAAACCCTATTTTCAACTCAAAACCCTAATTCAAACCCTATAACCTAATTTTGCTCCTAAACCCTAAAGTATCCAAGGAACACTAATTTTTCCCAAAACCCTAATTTTAACTCAAAACCCTAATTTTAACCCATAACCCTAATTCAAACCCTATTTTGACCCAAAACCCTATTTATAACTCAAAACTCTAATTCAAACTCTAAACCCTAATTTTGGCAAATAACCCTAATTTGGACCCAAAACACAAATTTCGACCCCAAATCCTAATTTTAACCCAAAGCCCTAATTTTGACCCAAAACCCAAATTCTAACCCTATTTTTGACCCAAAACCCTAATTTTGATCCTAAACCCTAAATTTGCCACAGAACCCTAATTTTTCACAAAACCCTAATTTTAACTCAAAACCCTAATTTTAACCCATAACCCTAATTCAAACCCTAAACCCTAATTTTGACCCATAACCCTAATTCGGACCCAAAACCCAAATTTTGACCCCAAACACTAATTTTAACCCAAAGCCCTAATTTTGACCCAAAACCCTAATTCTAACCCTATTTTTGACCTAAAGCCCTAATTTAAACCCAAAACCCTATTTCAAACACTAAACCCTAAATCTAACCTAGAACCCTAATTTTGACCAAAACCCTAATTTTAAACCCGAACCCTAATTCTAACCCTATTTTTGACCCAAAACACTAATTTTAACTCAAAACCCTAATTCAAATCCTAAACCCTAATTTTGATCCTAAACCCAAAATTTTACCCAAAACCTAACTTTGACTCGTAACCCTAATTTTAATGCAAAACCCTGATCTAACCCTATTTTTGACCCCAAACCTTATTTTAAACTCAAAACCCTATTACAAACCCTAAACCCTAAATCTGACCCTAAACCTAATTTTGACCAAAACCTAATTTTAAACCAAAACCCTGATTCTAACCCTATTTTTGACCCAAAACCCTTTTTTAACTCAAAACCTTAATTCAAACCCTCAACTCGAATTTTGACCAAAAACCCTAATTTGGACCCAATACCCAAATTTTAACGCCAAACCCTAATTCTAACCTTATTTTTGACCCAAAACCCTATTTTCAACTCAAAACCCTAATTCAAACCCTAAACCCTAATTTTGATCCTAAACCCTAAATTTTCCCTAGAACCCTAATTTTTCCCAAAACCCTAATTTTAACTCAAAACCCTAATTTTAACCCATAACCCTAATTCAAACCCTATTTTGACCCAAAACCCTATTTATAACTCAAAACTCTAATTCAAACTCTAAACCCTAATTTTGGCAAATAACCCTAATTTGGACCCAAAACACAAATTTCGACCCCAAATCCTAATTTTAACCCAAAGCCCTAATTTTGACCCAAAACCCAAATTCTAACCCTATTTTTGACCCAAAACCCTAATTTTGATCCTAAACCCTAAATTTGCCACAGAACCCTAATTTTTCACAAAACCCTAATTTTAACTCAAAACCCTAATTTTAACCCATAACCCTAATTCAAACCCTAAACCCTAATTTTGACCCATAACCCTAATTCGGACCCAAAACCCAAATTTTGACCCCAAACACTAATTTTAACCCAAAGCCCTAATTTTGACCCAAAACCCTAATTCTAACCCTATTTTTGACCTAAAGCCCTAATTTAAACCCAAAACCCTATTTCAAACACTAAACCCTAAATCTAACCTAGAACCCTAATTTTGACCAAAACCCTAATTTTAAACCTGAACCCTAATTCTAACCCTATTTTTGACCCAAAACACTAATTTTAACTCAAAACCCTAATTCAAATCCTAAACCCTAATTTTGATCCTAAACCCAAAATTTTACCCAAAACCTAACTTTGACTCGTAACCCTAATTTTAATGCAAAACCCTGATCTAACCCTATTTTTGACCCCAAACCTTATTTTAAACTCAAAACCCTATTACAAACCCTAAACCCTAAATCTGACCTAAACCCTAATTTTGACCAAAACCTAATTTTAAACCAAAACCCTGATTCTAACCCTATTTTTGACCCAAAACCCTTTTTTAACTCAAAACCTTAATTCAAACCCTCAACTCGAATTTTGACCAAAAACCCTAATTTGGACCCAATACCCAAATTTTAACGCCAAACCCTAATTCTAACCTTATTTTTGACCCAAAACCCTATTTTCAACTCAAAACCCTAATTCAAACCCTAAACCCTAATTTTGATCCTAAACCCTAAATTTTCCTAGAACCCTAATTTTTCCCAAAACCCTAATTTTAACTCAAAACCCTAATTTTAACCCATAACCCTAATTCAAACCCTATTTTGACCCAAAACCCTATTTATAACTCAAAACTCTAATTCAAACTCTAAACCCTAATTTTGGCAAATAACCCTAATTTGGACCCAAAACACAAATTTCGACCCCAAATCCTAATTTTAACCCAAAGCCCTAATTTTGACCCAAAACCCAAATTCTAACCCTATTTTTGACCCAAAACCCTAATTTTGATCCTAAACCCTAAATTTGCCACGGAACCCTAATTTTTCACAAAACCCTAATTTTAACTCAAAACCCTAATTTTAACCCATAACCCTAATTCAAACCCTAAACCCTAATTTTGACCCATAACCCTAATTCGGACCCAAAACCCAAATTTTGACCCCAAACACTAATTTTAACCCAAAGCCCTAATTTTGACCCAAAACCCTAATTCTAACCCTATTTTTGACCTAAAGCCCTAATTTAAACCCAAAACCCTATTTCAAACACTAAACCCTAAATCTAACCTAGAACCCTAATTTTGACCAAAACCCTAATTTTAAACCGGAACCCTAATTCTAACCCTATTTTTGACCCAAAACACTAATTTTAACTCAAAACCCTAATTCAAATCCTAAACCCTAATTTTGATCCTAAACCCAAAATTTTACCCAAAACCTAACTTTGACTCGTAACCCTAATTTTAATGCAAAACCCTGATCTAACCCTATTTTTGACCCCAAACCTTATTTTAAACTCAAAACCCTATTACAAACCCTAAACCCTAAATCTGACCCTAAACCTAATTTTGACCGAAAACCTAATTTTAAACCAAAACCCTGATTCTAACCCTATTTTTGACCCAAAACCCTTTTTTAACTCAAAACCTTAATTCAAACCCTCAACTCGAATTTTGACCAAAACCCTAATTTGGACCCAATACCCAAATTTTAACGCCAAACCCTAATTCTAACCTTATTTTTGACCCAAAACCCTATTTTCAACTCAAAACCCTAATTCAAACCCTAAACCCTAATTTTGATCCTAAACCCTAAATTTTCCCTAGAACCCTAATTTTTCCCAAAACCCTAATTTTAACTCAAAACCCTAATTTTAACCCATAACCCTAATTCAAACCCTATTTTGACCCAAAACCCTATTTATAACTCAAAACTCTAATTCAAACTCTAAACCCTAATTTTGGCAAATAACCCTAATTTGGACCCAAAACACAAATTTCGACCCCAAATCCTAATTTTAACCCAAAGCCCTAATTTTGACCCAAAACCCAAATTCTAACCCTATTTTTGACCCAAAACCCTAATTTTGATCCTAAACCCTAAATTTGCCACAGAACCCTAATTTTTCACAAAACCCTAATTTTAACTCAAAACCCTAATTTTAACCCATAACCCTAATTCAAACCCTAAACCCTAATTTTGACCCATAACCCTAATTCGGACCCAAAACCCAAATTTTGACCCCAAACACTAATTTTAACCCAAAGCCCTAATTTTGACCCAAAACCCTAATTCTAACCCTATTTTTGACCTAAAGCCCTAATTTAAACCCAAAACCCTATTTCAAACACTAAACCCTAAATCTAACCTAGAACCCTAATTTTGACCAGAAACCCTAATTTTAAACCAGAACCCTAATTCTAACCCTATTTTTGACCCAAAACACTAATTTTAACTCAAAACCCTAATTCAAATCCTAAACCCTAATTTTGATCCTAAACCCAAAATTTTACCCAAAACCTAACTTTGACTCGTAACCCTAATTTTAATGCAAAACCCTGATCTAACCCTATTTTTGACCCCAAACCTTATTTTAAACTCAAAACCCTATTACAAACCCTAAACCCTAAATCTGACCCAGAAACCTAATTTTGACCCGAAAACCTAATTTTAAACCAAAACCCTGATTCTAACCCTATTTTTGACCCAAAACCCTTTTTTTAACTCAAAACCTTAATTCAAACCCTCAACTCGAATTTTGACCAAAAACCCTAATTTGGACCCAATACCCAAATTTTAACGCCAAACCCTAATTCTAACCTTATTTTTGACCCAAAACCCTATTTTCAACTCAAAACCCTAATTCAAACCCTAAACCCTAATTTTGATCCTAAACCCTAAATTTTCCCTAGAACCCTAATTTTTCCCAAAACCCTAATTTTAACTCAAAACCCTAATTTTAACCCATAACCCTAATTCAAACCCTATTTTGACCCAAAACCCTATTTATAACTCAAAACTCTAATTCAAACTCTAAACCCTAATTTTGGCAAATAACCCTAATTTGGACCCAAAACACAAATTTCGACCCCAAATCCTAATTTTAACCCAAAGCCCTAATTTTGACCCAAAACCCAAATTCTAACCCTATTTTTGACCCAAAACCCTAATTTTGATCCTAAACCCTAAATTTGCCACAGAACCCTAATTTTTCACAAAACCCTAATTTTAACTCAAAACCCTAATTTTAACCCATAACCCTAATTCAAACCCTAAACCCTAATTTTGACCCATAACCCTAATTCGGACCCAAAACCCAAATTTTGACCCCAAACACTAATTTTAACCCAAAGCCCTAATTTTGACCCAAAACCCTAATTCTAACCCTATTTTTGACCTAAAGCCCTAATTTAAACCCAAAACCCTATTTCAAACACTAAACCCTAAATCTAACCTAGAACCCTAATTTTGACCAAAACCCTAATTTTAAACCGAACCCTAATTCTAACCCTATTTTTGACCCAAAACACTAATTTTAACTCAAAACCCTAATTCAAATCCTAAACCCTAATTTTGATCCTAAACCCAAAATTTTACCCAAAACCTAACTTTGACTCGTAACCCTAATTTTAATGCAAAACCCTGATCTAACCCTATTTTTGACCCCAAACCTTATTTTAAACTCAAAACCCTATTACAAACCCTAAACCCTAAATCTGACCCAGAAACCTAATTTTGACACTAAAACATAAATTTAAACCAAAACACTTATTCTAACCCTATTTTTGACCCAAAACACTTTTTTTAACTCAAAACCTTAATTCAATCCATCAACTCGAATTTTGACCAAAACCCTAATTTGGACCCAATACCCAAATTTTAACGCCAAACCCTAATTCTAACCTTATTTTTGACCCAAAACCCTATTTTCAACTCAAAACCCTAATTCAAACCCTAAACCCTAATTTTGATCCTAAACCCTAAATTTTCCCTAGAACCCTAATTTTTCCCAAAACCCTAATTTTAACTCAAAACCCTAATTTTAACCCATAACCCTAATTCAAACCCTATTTTGACCCAAAACCCTATTTATAACTCAAAACTCTAATTCAAACTCTAAACCCTAATTTTGGCAAATAACCCTAATTTGGACCCAAAACACAAATTTCGACCCCAAATCCTAATTTTAACCCAAAGCCCTAATTTTGACCCAAAACCCAAATTCTAACCCTATTTTTGACCCAAAACCCTAATTTTGATCCTAAACCCTAAATTTGCCACAGAACCCTAATTTTTCACAAAACCCTAATTTTAACTCAAAACCCTAATTTTAACCCATAACCCTAATTCAAACCCTAAACCCTAATTTTGACCCATAACCCTAATTCGGACCCAAAACCCAAATTTTGACCCCAAACACTAATTTTAACCCAAAGCCCTAATTTTGACCCAAAACCCTAATTCTAACCCTATTTTTGACCTAAAGCCCTAATTTAAACCCAAAACCCTATTTCAAACACTAAACCCTAAATCTAACCTAGAACCCTAATTTTGACCAAAACCCTAATTTTAAACCATAACCCTAATTCTAACACTATTTTTGACCCAAAACACTAATATTAACTCAAAACCCTTATTCAAATCCTAAACCCTACTTTTGATCCTAAACCCAAAATTTTACCCAAAACCTAACTTTGACTCGTAACCCTAATTTTAATGCAAAACCCCGATCTAACCCTATTTTTGACCCCAAACCTTATTTTAAACTCAAAACCCTATTACAAACCCTAAACCCTAAATCGACCCGAAACCTAATTTTGACCAAAAACCTAATTTTAAACCAAAACCCTGATTCTAACCCTATTTTTGACCCAAAACCCTTTTTTAACTCAAAACCTTAATTCAAACCCTCAACTCGAATTTTGACCAAAAACCCTAATTTGGACCCAATACCCAAATTTTAACGCCAAACCCTAATTCTAACCTTATTTTTGACCCAAAACCCTATTTTCAACTCAAAACCCTAATTCAAACCCTAAACCCTAATTTTGATCCTAAACCCTAAATTTTCCCTAGAACCCTAATTTTTCCCAAAACCCTAATTTTAACTCAAAACCCTAATTTTAACCCATAACCCTAATTCAAACCCTATTTTGACCCAAAACCCTATTTATAACTCAAAACTCTAATTCAAACTCTAAACCCTAATTTTGGCAAATAACCCTAATTTGGACCCAAAACACAAATTGTGAGTCAAAACCCTAATTGTAACCCAAAGCCCTAATTTTGACACAAAACCCTAATTCTAACCCTATTTTTGACCCAAAACCCTAATTTTGATCCTAAATCCTAAATTTGACCCAAAACCGTAATTTTTCCCAAAAACCCTACTTTTAACTCAAAACCCTAATTCTAACCCAGAACCCTAATTCAAACCCTAAACCCTAATTTTGACCCATAACCCTAATTCGGACCCAAAACCCAAATTTTGACCCCAAACACTAATTTTAACCCAAAGCCCTAATTTTGACCCAAAACCCTAATTCTAACCCTATTTTTGACCTAAAGCCCTAATTTAAACCCAAAACCCTATTTCAAACACTAAACCCTAAATCTAACCTAGAACCCTAATTTTGACCAAACCCTAATTTTAAACCAGAACCCTAATTCTAACCCTATTTTTGACCCAAAACACTAATTTTAACTCAAAACCCTAATTCAAATCCTAAACCCTAATTTTGATCCTAAACCCAAAATTTTACCCAAAACCTAACTTTGACTCGTAACCCTAATTTTAATGCAAAACCCTGATCTAACCCTATTTTTGACCCCAAACCTTATTTTAAACTCAAAACCCTATTACAAACCCTAAACCCTAAATCTGACCCAGAAACCTAATTTTGACCAGAAAACCTAATTTTAAACCAAAACCCTGATTCTAACCCTATTTTTGACCCAAAACCCTTTTTTTAACTCAAAACCTTAATTCAAACCCTCAACTCGAATTTTGACCAAAAACCCTAATTTGGACCCAATACCCAAATTTTAACGCCAAACCCTAATTCTAACCTTATTTTTGACCCAAAACCCTATTTTCAACTCAAAACCCTAATTCAAACCCTAAACCCTAATTTTGATCCTAAACCCTAAATTTTCCCTAGAACCCTAATTTTTCCCAAAACCCTAATTTTAACTCAAAACCCTAATTTTAACCCATAACCCTAATTCAAACCCTATTTTGAATAACTCAAAACTCTAATTCAAACTCTAAACCCTAATTTTGGCAAATAACCCTAATTTGGACCCAAAACACAAATTTCGACCCCAAATCCTAATTTTAACCCAAAGCCCTAATTTTGACCCAAAACCCAAATTCTAACCCTATTTTTGACCCAAAACCCTAATTTTGATCCTAAACCCTAAATTTGCCACAGAACCCTAATTTTAACTCAAAACCCTAATTTTAACCCATAACCCTAATTCAAACCCTAAACCCTAATTTTGACCCATAACCCTAATTCGGACCCAAAACCCAAATTTTGACCCCAAACACTAATTTTAACCCAAAGCCCTAATTTTGACCCAAAACCCTAATTCTAACCCTATTTTTGACCTAAAGCCCTAATTTAAACCCAAAACCCTATTTCAAACACTAAACCCTAAATCTAACCTAGAACCCTAATTTTGACCTAAAACCTAATTTTAAACCAGAACCCTAATTCTAACCCTATTTTTGACCCAAAACACTAATTTTAACTCAAAACCCTAATTCAAATCCTAAACCCTAATTTTGATCCTAAACCCAAAATTTTACCCAAAACCTAACTTTGACTCGTAACCCTAATTTTAATGCAAAACCCTCGATCTAACCCTATTTTTGACCCCAAACCTTATTTTAAACTCTAATCCCTATTACAAACCATAAACCCTAAATATTACCAATAAACCTAATTTTGACCCGAAAACCTAATTTTAAACCAAAACCCTGATTCTAACCCTATTTTTGACCCAAAACCCTTTTTTTAACTCAAAACCTTAATTCAAACCCTCAACTCGAATTTTGACCAAAAACCCTAATTTGGACCCAATACCCAAATTTTAACGCCAAACCCTAATTCTAACCTTATTTTTGACCCAAAACCCTATTTTCAACTCAAAACCCTAATTCAAACCCTAAACCCTAATTTTGATCCTAAACCCTAAATTTTCCCTAGAACCTTTTTCTATTTTTCCCAAAACCCTAATTTTAACTCAAAACCCTAATTTTAACCCATAACCCTAATTCAAACCCTATTTTGACCCAAAACCCTATTTATAACTCAAAACTCTAATTCAAACTCTAAACCCTAATTTTGGCAAATCCCTAATTTGGACCCAAAACCCCTAATTTTAACCCAAAGCCCTAATTTTGACCCAAAACCCAAATTCTAACCCTATTTTTGACCCAAAACCCTAATTTTGATCCTAAACCCTAAATTTGCCACAGAACCCTAATTTTAACTCAAAACCCTAATTTTAACCCATAACCCTAATTCAAACCCTAAACCCTAATTTTGACCCATAACCCTAATTCGGACCCAAAACCCAAATTTTGACCCCAAACACTAATTTTAACCCAAAGCCCTAATTTTGACCCAAAACCCTAATTCTAACCCTATTTTTGACCTAAAGCCCTAATTTAAACCCAAAACCCTATTTCAAACACTAAACCCTAAATCTAACCTAGAACCCTAATTTTGACCCGAAACCCTAATTTTAAACCAGAACCCTAATTCTAACCCTATTTTTGACCCAAAACACTAATTTTAACTCAAAACCCTAATTCAAATCCTAAACCCTAATTTTGATCCTAAACCCAAAATTTTACCCAAAACCTAACTTTGACTCGTAACCCTAATTTTAATGCAAAACCCTGATCTAACCCTATTTTTGACCCCAAACCTTATTTTAAACTCAAAACCCTATTACAAACCCTAAACCCTAAATCTGACCTTAAAACCTAATTTTGACCAAAAACCTAATTTTAAACCAAAACCCCGATTCTAACCCTATTTTTGACCCAAAACCCTTTTTTAACTCAAAACCTTAATTCAAACCCTCAACTCGATTTTGACCAAAAACCCTAATTTGGACCCAATACCCAAATTTTAACGCCAAACCCTAATTCTAACCTTATTTTTGACCCAAAACCCTATTTTCAACTCAAAACCCTAATTCAAACCCTAAACCCTAATTTTGATCCTAAACCCTAAATTTTCCCTAGAACCCTAATTTTTCCCAAAACCCTAATTTTAACTCAAAACCCTAATTTTAACCCATAACCCTAATTCAAACCCTATTTTGACCCAAAACCCTATTTATAACTCAAAACTCTAATTCAAACTCTAAACCCAAATTTTGGCAAATAACCCTAATTTGGACCCAAAACACAAATTTCGACCCCAAATCCTAATTTTAACCCAAAGCCCTAATTTTGACCCAAAACCCAAATTCTAACCCTATTTTTGACCCTAAACCCTAAATTTGCCACAGAACCCTAATTTTTCACAAAACCCTAATTTTAACTCAAAACCCTAATTTTAACCCATAACCCTAATTCAAACCCTAAACCCTAATTTTGACCCATAACCCTAATTCGGACCCAAAACCCAAATTTTGACCCCAAACACTAATTTTAACCCAAAGCCCTAATTTTGACCCAAAACCCTAATTCTAACCCTATTTTTGACCTAAAGCCCTAATTTAAACCCAAAACCCTATTTCAAGCACTAAACCCTAAATCTAACCTAGAACCCTAATTTTGACCCGAAACCCTAATTTTAAACCAGAACCCTAATTCTAACCCTATTTTTGACCCAAAACACTAATTTTAACTCAAAACCATAATTCAAAAACTAAACTCTAATTTTGACCCAAAACCGTAATTTGAACCCAATACCCAAATTTTATCCCCAAACCCAAATTCTAACTTTATTCTTGACCCAAAACCCTATTTTAAACTCAAAACCCTAATTCAAACCCTAAACCCTAGTTTTGATCCCAAACCTTAAATTTGACCCAGAACCCTAATTTTTCCCAAAACCCTAATTCTAACCCTATTTTAGACCCAAAACCCGATTTTTAACTCAAAACCCTAATTCAAACCCTATACCCTAGTTTTGATTTTTGATCCTTAACCCTAAATTTGACCCAGAACCCTAATTTTTCCCAAAACCCTAATTTTAACCCAAAACCCTAATTCAAACCATATTTTTTACCCAAAACCCTATTTTTAACTCAACCCTAATTCAAACCCTAAACCCTAATTTGGACCCAAAGCCCTAATTATAACCCAAACCCCAATTTTAACCCAAAACCCTAATTCTAACCCTATTTTTTTACCCAAACCCCTATTTTAAACTCAAAACCCTATTTCAAACCCTAAACCCCAATTTTGATCCTAAACCCAAAATTTGACCCAGAACCCGAATTTTTTCCCGAAACCCTAATTTTAACCCAAAGCCCTAATTTTGACACAAAACCCTAATTCTAACCCTATTTTTTACCCAAAACCCAAAACCCTAATTTTGACACTAAACCCTAAAATTGACCCCAAACCCTAATTTTGACCCGAAACCCTAATATTTCCCAAAATCCCAATTCTAACCCAAATTCTATCCTTAAGCCCTAATTTTGACATAGAGCCCTAATTTTAACCAAATACCCTAATTCTAACCCTATTTTTGACCCAAAAACATATCTTTAACTCATTACCCTAGTTCAAACCCTAAACCCTAATTTTGACCCATAACCCTATTTCTAACCCAATTTTTGACCCAAAACCTTATTTCAAATCCTAAACCCTAATTTTGACCATGAACCCTAAATTTGACCCCGAACCCTAATTTTGACCCGAAACCCTAATTTTACCCAAAACCCTAATTCTAACCCTAAGCCCTAATTTTAACCTAGAACCCAAGTTTTAACCCAAAACCCTAATTCTAACCCTATTTTTGACACAAAAACCTATTTTTAACTCCAAAACCAAATTCAAACCCTAAACCCTAATTTGTACCAAAAGCCCTAATATTGACCCAAACCCATAATTTTAACCCAGAGCCCTAATTTCAACCTAAAACCCTATTTCTGACACAAAACCCAAATTCTAACCTTATTTTTAACCCAAAACCCTATTTTTAACTCTAAACCCTAATTCAAAGCCTAAACCCTAATTTTGACCGAAAACCCAAATTTGGACCCAAAACCCAAGTTTTGAAACAAAACCCTAATTCTAACCCTATTTTGACCCAAAACCCTAATTTTAACCCAAAACCCAAATTCAAACCCTAAACCCCCAAAGCCCTAATTTTGACCCTAAACCCTAAATCTGACCCAGAACCCTAATATTGACCCGAAACCCTAATTTTGATCCGAAACCCTAATTCTAACCGTATTTTTTACCCAAACCTTATTTTAAACTCAACCCAATTTCAAACCCTAAACCATAATTTTGATCCGAAACCCTAAATTTTACCCAGAACTCTATTTTTGACCCGAAACCCTAATTTTTAACAAAAACCCTAATTTGAACCCAAAACTCTAATTTTGACCCAAAACCCTAATTCTAACCCTATTTTTTGTAACACCCCGATTTTTCACTGCTTTCTAGTGTTGGTAATCAATATATAAAAATATATTTTTATCCGAGACTTAGAAAATTGTTTTGGACAAAATACTGTTATTTTCCTGTCATGTTTTATATCTTAGGGTTACGATGAAATTTTGGGTTGAAAATTCAGACGGAACCCAGTCTGTGTTTTCACTGACAATAAAAGTTTACTGCTCAGAAGACCTAATTTTGAGTCGTGAACGAGATGAAAAATATTTTTATCGTATTTACTATGATACTGGAAGTTTTGAAATTTTTGGTAAAAAAATTTAAATATTATATTTGTTGCGGGCGTATAAGTCGAGATGTCTCTAGGAAAAGCTTGCGCCAGATGAATCGGGGAGTCGGCAACGTAGCAGAGATGTTGGATTGACCGACTTGACGAGCATTTATGACGAGTTTATCCGTATCATAATGGCCATAATGGAACATTTATGACAAAATTAAATTTTCCTATGAAATGACCAAATTGCCCTTGTCTTTTTATGACAATTTCAAGCAAATGCCATTGGACAAGTTGACCAAACTTTGCCCAACCCTCACGGCTTCAATAGTGTCATCTTCCTTAAGTTTGTTGTCTTCTTCATATAAATACTTTCCTTCCATTTCCATGACTTTCTTCTTCAAAGTTCATAAGTTTACCATAAGAACATCATAAGAAAAATCAAAAGAACCTCATCCAAATCTTGTTTTCTTGGATCAACAAGAGGTAATACCTTATTCTCTTGTCATTTAAATCATTTCTCTTCACAACTTTTGTAGATTCATGGCTAAGATTCATATGTTCTTCATTTGTTTAAAGTTCTTGGAGTTAGGTTCAAAAATTCATAACTAATTCTAGAAAAATCCTTTTGACATGAAACCAATTGCTATGATCTTATAATCATCTCTATTTTCTTCATCTAGAAGCACAAGATCATGAGAAATTTCTTTCCCTAAAATCTGGTTAAGGCCGAACCTAGGTTAACTTTGTGTTCTTAGGTTTTGTTTCATTTTCATGACTTGATTCATGATTCAATCCTTTTGAATCTTGCTAGTTCTTGTATTCAAGTATATAGAAGATCAAAAAAATCAAACTTTAACCTATTGATCTCATAAAAATCGAAACCCTAGATTTGTGTACTTAAGGGTTTTGTGATTCAAAAGTTGTTTGTAACACTTGAATCAAACTCTAAGTTTTGTATATTGATTAAATCCCAAAAGTTGATGAAATTTTAAAACTTCTAGCCTATGGATCTTGAGGAAACCGAACCCTAGTTCTTAGAACTAGATGAGTTTAGTTCATGTCTTAGTTCATAATCATGGTTAGAGTGATTAATCATGCTTAATTAACTTATGGATCATTAATCCTTAAGTTAACCAAATTTTAATTTTCTTAACCTAGATAATGGGTTGAAGCCGAACCCTAACCTTCATAAACTAAGTGTATTGTTGTTTGATTTGATTTATTTTGATTGTAATTCGTTTGAAGGAAATAACTGAGTTAGCTGAGTCAAGCTGACGGAGAAAAATCGGATCAGGATCAGAAAATTAACAGGAACTATAGTGTAGTCTTCAAGAGGTAAGGGGGGTATGCCTGAGGAGTTGAGATAATCTCATGCTTATTTGTGGAGTCGTGTATTAATTTTATGTATGAAATATTTTATTTTATTATACTGTTTACTATTAATTGCTAGATTGATATGATGTTTATCTGAGTAATTGAATTGAAGTGATGTGTGAACTTACATAATCATGATTATTTGTTTATATTATAATTGTGATGCATGTCATAAATTGATATATGCCATGCCATTTAGTGATTGGAATTTATCTGCTGTTGAGTGTTGGACTGAGTAACCTGACATTGGTCAGTGTTAAAATTTTTAATTAAGGATAAAAACCTTAATAAGCTTGGATAATTAATCAGAGGGATTAATTTGGGAGATTTTGAGAAAAATGAAAAAAAATATTATTTTAATAATATTTTGTGGAAACAATGTAAATAAGCCATAGTAAGGGCGAAACCGTGAAATTTTTCACCAGCTCTAATTTTTATATAATAAATTCAATTTTATTATAAAATGTTATTTAAAGTGATTAAGTTCCAAAAATAATATTTACAGCAGTCAGAACAATTACTTCTGACAGAAAAGTGATATTAGTTATTTAATATTATTTAATTAATATCATTTATTTAATATTATTTAATATTAAATATTTAATTATTTAAATTTTCGAAATTTATTTATTTAATTTTTATTTATTAAAATTTTTGTTTTGTTAACCTTTATTGAAAATTATTTCTTAAAGTGAAATAATTAGAAATCAAAGGAAATTATAAATGATTTTTGAAATTTATTAACATTTTAACAGAAAAGAATTTATGTAACAATGTTTTTATTCAGTGAAAGTTTTCCGTTAAACTTGGATGAGTTTTCAAAGCTTGGTTTTGTTTTACACTGAGCAAAATGTTTTATAAGCAGATAATTGAGCCTAGAACCGAGACGTCGGGATTCTAGTGTTGTATGGACACGTAGATCAAGGATCTGTGTCATGGGACGGAGTGTCCTGCAAGTTTTGTTTTTGGACCGTGTGTCCTAAGTTGATGTGGAAAATGTGAGTTCCATATCTGCGAGCCTAAAACTGGTGCATCGGTTTAAGGGCATCGTGATTGAGCATTCGGACTGTATGTCCTATGTTGAGGTTAAAAGATTTGGACTGTGTGTGTCCTGTATTTGTTTTAAAGTGAAAAGTCTTAATTAAAAGAATTAAGCATGGTCGTTAAGCTTTGTGCTTCGACGAGGAAAGATTATTACGTCAAAGAAAACAAACGAGAATAAAAGTTTTTCTCATGCATTCATTGGCAATTGTGTCATGTAAATGGCATTGAATCCAGAGTGGATCAATGTATATGACAGACGTGTCAGGTGGTGATGATCATTGGGGTCCGGAGTGGATCAATGTATCTTTTATAGGACTTTGTGTCCAAATTGATAGGACTTTGTGTCCAGATTAAATATATGTGCCGCTATTTCCTAACTGGAATGGGGGAATAGTGTCATTGCTTTGCATGAGCATCCTAACGGGAATGGGGATGTGCACAATTGTAATTGTGTCGTTGCTTTGCATGAGCATCCTAACGGGAATGGGGATGTGCACAATTGTGTCGTTGCTTTGCATGAGCATCCTAACGGGAATGGGGATGTGCACAATTGTAATTGTGTCGTTGCTTTGCATGAGCATCCTAACGGGAATGGGGATGTGCACAATTGTGTTAGGTGCTGGCATGAACATCCTATCGGGAATGGGGATGTGCACCATTGATTTTGTTGGGCATTGTTTGGTTCGTTTTTACAATGAACCATGTGCGAGCCTGATCAGCTTGAAACGGAACAGAAAGTTGTAGGATCTCCGGAGATTAGGTATTAAATTAGAGATTGAACATAGAAGTGTCATGCATTTTTATAAAATGACGATGATTGTCGGGCATGAAGCCCTATGAATTAAATCATTCTACTGTTATAATTAATGTTATTATATTGTGAATACTTGGTAATTGCTATTTGAGAGTCGTGCATGGGGTTGTCTTATAAAACTCATATATTGGAAACTCACCCTTACAAACATTTTAGATGGATCCGGACGAGGTGGATTTGAACTACTCGGGGGTACGATCCCTGACGTTTGACAACGCTGATAGAGGAGACGCCTCGGTTATCAACCCAGGGGCTCGGAGTGGTACCTATACTGGTCCGTTAAGGACACTCCGAGGCACAGTCGCTGAAGGACCACTACAGTATTTAGTACAACATGGGAGTCTGGAGCACCAACCGCCTCAGTTTATTCAACCATTACAACAAGTTGCACCAGGATCACCTCCTGCACCCATTATACTAGTTCCAGAACACATTCCGGAGGAGATGGACAAAGACCCAGAGGAGAACCCAGTGGAAAATCCTGACTATGTTCCTTTAGCGAGACAGAAGGTGCGGAGCTCGCTGGAGAGGGGGCTGTTGGATCCTCTCCAGACACATCTTCTGGCGGTGGGGGAGTGTACACTGGGCTTCCCAATGGTTTTATATAGTTGTGACCAGCTTAGGATGTAGTTTTAGGAAGAGTGGGAATTTTAGGATAGTCTGACTTAGTGACTCCCTAGAGTCATATTTTGCGTAGAATTTTCAGACACCCACTAGGACTTAGTTGTAAAATTTATGATGATGTAAAATATGTGTGACAAGTGGATGGTGACCTAGTAAGAAAAGGGTCAATTGTAAAATATTAAAGTATATGTGATATATATATAGTGATGTATATTATATTATGAGTGTTTGAATGCATATGCGGAAAAAGAAAAAAAAAGTTATCACTATTTTTAAAAGAAGTATAAGGAATTAGAAAATGCATCTTATTTTCCGAAGAAAAACCAGCAACTTAATATTTTATTTAGTTTGATGTTTAGGTAATGTTACGTAAATGTGATACCTGAAAAGGGGGTGTCGCATTAGTGGTATCAGAGCTGGTCGAGTCTTTCGGGAAATCTTTGGGAGTAGGTCTGTTGTGTTGATGTTGTGTGATCTCTGAAGAGAATTGTTTGAATTACTTCTTATAAGTAATATGTGTTAGTTATTAGATTAAAGTCTTATTTTCTGGTTGCCATTTAACTGATTATGTCTTGTAGGTCAGTTATGGAACCAGAGGGTGGACTTGGATGTGGACGTGGACGTGGTCGTGGAAATGGACGCGGTAGAGGAAGAGGACGTAGAGGTGGTCATGTTAACGGTCAAGAGAATTTTGAGGAAAATTATGAAGAAGGAGGAGGTATGAACTTTGCTGCACAAGCTATGGCGGATGTAGCTGCTGCTATTATACAACAAACTGCAACGATGGCTGCCCAGAATTTGCAGGAACAAATTCGAGCGGAACAATTGCCGCTGAAGGTAGAAGTCTTACTGCTTTTAGACGCCAGAATCCTCCACAATTTCATGGAGATGTGGATCCTGTTAAGGCTGACTTGTGGATTCTGGAAGTGGAGAAAATTTTTGAGTTGATAAATAGTCCAGAAGGAGTGAAGGTACCATATGCTACCCATTTGCTGTTAGGGGATGCTGAGTATTAATTGGTGGAGAGGCACAAAGCAACTACTAGAAGTAGAAAATCAGGAGATTACTTGGGAGATATTTAAGAACATGTTTCTGAACATGTATTTTCCACAAAGCGCTCGAGCAGAGAAGGAGCAGGAATTTTTACGTCTATCTCAAAGAAATTTAACTGTAGGAGAGTATGCAGCTAAATTCGAGTCATTGGCCAAATACTTTCATTTTTTTCAAAACAATCCAGATGAAGATTGGAAGTGTGAACGTTTTGAAGCAGGATTACGGTTCGAGATTAAGGAATCTGTACTTCCGTTGGAAATCAGGAATTTCCAAGCCTTGGTTGAGAAATGTAGAAAGATAGAGCAAATGAGAAAGGGAAGAGATAATGAGAGGATATGCGGGAGGACCATCAAAATCAAAAAGTCAATTTCGAACCGAGAAGGGAAGCAGGTCCAGAGTAAACCGTATTATCGAGCACCGGGAAGTAATCGTTATCAACAACCCTATCATCCTGTAGCTACTGCATCAAGTGGTGGAGACTAGAAGAATCAAAATCAAAACACAATCAGGAAATGTTTCAAGTGTGGAGACCCAAATCATATGGCGAATAATTGTCCAGTGAAAGGACCCAGGTGTTATACTTGTGGAAAGGTGGGACATATGGCTAGAGACTGTGGTAAACCAAGGACTACACCAGTTGTCAATACTGTCAAGACCAATAAACCGATAGCTAAGGGGAGAGTTTACACCATGAGTGGTCTTTGAGGCTTCGATTCTCGACGATCTCATACAAGGTAGTTGCGACATAACTGGTATTCTCTTAACTGTACTTTTTGATTCGGGTGCGACACATTCCTTTATTTCGATGGATGTTGTGAAACATTTGAAATTGCCTATTTCTTCTTTGTCCTATGACTTGATTGTTTCAACTCCAACTGCTAGGCCAGTTGTTGTGAATTCTATATGTCTGAACTGTCCTATTGTTATTCAGGATAGACATTTTCTTGTTGATTTGATATGCCTGCCTTTAATACAGTTAGATGTAATATTAGGCATGGATTGGTTATCTTCCAACCATATTATGTTAGATTGTGCAAATAAGACTCTAGTTTTTCCTAATCCTGAGATTTCTGGAATTTTATCTACCAACCATATAAGAACTTTTTCGAGAGAAAGAGGTCAGGGATACATGCTTTTAACTAACTTAGAAGTCGAGAGGGAGATTGATTTGAGTACTCTGCCTATTGTGAGAGAATTTCCGGATGTGTTTCCTAATGATGTCCCTGGATTGCCGCCAATAAGAGAAATTGAATTCTCCATCGATTTGATACCAGGAACAGGGCCAATTTCTATTTCTCCGTATAGGATGGCGCCTACAGAGCTTGCAGAATTGAAAACTCAACTAGAGGACATTTTGTCAAAACAATTCATTCCACCAAGTGTTTCTCCGTGGGGAGCACCAGTTCTGTTAGTGAGAAAGAAAGACGGAGGTTCGAGACTTTGTGTGGACTTTCGACAACTAAATAAAGTGACGATTAAGAATAAGTATCCGTTACCGCGTATAGATGATCTGATGGATCAATTGCGAGGAGCTGTTATGTTCTCGAAGATTGACTTGAGAACAGGTTATCATCAGATTAGAGTAAAAAGTGAATATATTCCAAAAACTGCGTTCAGAACTCGTTACGGACATTATGAATATCTCGCAATGCCATTCGGAGTGACGAATGCACCAGCCATTTTTATGGACTATATGAACCGGATTTTTCGTCCGTTTCTTGATAAGTTTGTTGTGGTGTTCATTGATGACATTCTTATTTACTCTAAGAGTAATGAGGAACATAAGGAACATTTGCAACAAGTTTTACAGATTTTGCGTGAGAAAGTTCTGTATGCGAAATTGTCTAAGTGTGAATTTTGGCTTAAGGAAGTCAAATTTTTAGGACATGTGATTACCGAGGAAGGTATTACTGTCGATCCCGCAAAAGTGGAAGCGGTACTTTCTTGGGAAAGACCAAAGACAGTAACGGAGATCAGAAGTTTTGTGGGTCTAGCCGGTTACTATAGAAGATTTATTGAAGGATTTTCCAAGATAGTTGCGCCGTTAACTTTGCTTACGAGAAAAGATCAACCTTTTGTGTGGGAAGACAAATGTGAAGAAAGTTTTCAGAAGATCAAGGAACAATTGACAACTTCACCAGTTCTAATACTGCCTGAACCAAACGAACCTTATGAAGTGTATTGTGATGCTTCTTATCAAGGTTTAGGATGTGTGTTGATGCAACATTGGAAAGTTGTAGCTTACGCATCTCGTCAATTAAAGACACATGAAAGAAATTATCCGACGCATGATTTGGAGTTGGCTGCAGTGGTTTTTGCACTAAAGATCTGGAGGCATTACTTGTACGGAGCAACATTCGATGTCTTTAGTGACCACAAAAGTTTAAACTATCTGTTTGATCAGAAGGAGCTCAATATGAGACAAAGACGTTGGATAGAATTTTTAAAAGATTACGATTTCAAATTGCAATATCATCCTGGAAAGGCTAACGTTGTAGCTGACGTACTTAGCAGAAAAGCCATTCATATTTCAGCTATGATGATAAGGGAATTAAAATTAATAGAAGAGTTTCGTGATCTCAATTTGATTATGGAATTGGATAAGGAAAAGATCAGTGCGGGAATGATCAAAATTTCTAGTGGATTAATGGAAGAAATCCGAGAACGACAAATTTCGGATGTTTATCTTCAGGAAAAGAGGGAGTTAATGAAACAAGGAAAAGTTGCAGAATTTAGTTTGGGATTAGATCATATCTTAAGGTGCAATGGACGAATATGTGTACCTAATAATCCTGAGATGAGAAAGATGATTTTAGATGAATCCGATAAGAGTAAGTTAAGTATTCATCCTGGATCGAAGAAGATGTATCAAGACTTGAAACAAAGATTTTGGTGGCCAGGCATGAAAAAGCAAGTAGCAGAATACGTTGCATCTTGTCTAGCGTGTCAAAAAGCAAAAGTAGAACATCAAAGGCCAGGAGGTATGCTTACATCACTAGATATACCAGAATGGAAGTGGGACAGTATATCAATGGATTTTGTGGTAAGTTTACCGCGAACTTCTAAAAGCTTTGATTCAATTTGGGTAATTGTTGACAGGCTAACGAAATCGGCACATTTCTTACCTGTTAAGATTAATTATACAGTAGAGAAATTGACGGATATCTATATCAAGGAAGTAATCAGATTACATGGGATACCATCGAGTATTGTGTCAGATAAAGATCCAAAGTTTACTTCACGTTTTTGGGGAAGTTTACATAGAGCCTTAGGAACTAAGTTAAGGTTAAGTTCAGCTTATCATCCTCAAACTGATGGACAAACGGAAAGAACGATTCAATCATTAGAAGATTTCTTTGAGAGCATGTGTTTTAGATCATCGAGGAAGTTGGGATGATTTGTTACCGTTGATTGAATTCACATATAACAACAGTTTTCATTCAAGCATAGGGATGGCACCCTATGAGGCTTTGTACAGAAGGAAATGTCAAACACCTGTGTGTTGGTACAAAGACGGGGAGAGCATGATGTTAGGACCTGAAATCGTACAGCAGACGATGGAAAAAGTAAAACAAATCCGTGAAAGGATGAAAACAGCACAAAGTAGACAGAAGAGTTATTCAGATCAAAGGAGACGACCTCTCGAGTTTGAAGAAGGTGAACATGTATTTC
Source organism: Sophora flavescens (assembly GCA_030762895.1). Lineage (NCBI taxonomy): Eukaryota > Viridiplantae > Streptophyta > Magnoliopsida > Fabales > Fabaceae > Sophora > Sophora flavescens. The sequence goes on along the minus strand of JAUPTC010000182.1, from coordinate 14,975 downwards.
CAGAGTCACACCAACGACTGGGGTAGGTAGGGTTATGAAATCCAGAAAACTCACTCCTAAATTCATTGGACCATACCAAATTCTTCGTCGTGTTGGTCCAGTAGCCTATCAAATCTCTTTGCCGCCTTTTCTTTCAAATATTCATGATGTGTTCCATGTTTCACAACTAAGAAAGTATATTCCTGATCCATCAAATATAATCGAACCCGATGAAGTACATTTTAAAGAAAACTTGTCTTATGAGACTTCACCTGTACGAATCGAAGATAAGATGATCAAGCAGCTCAGGGGTAAGCAAATCTCATTAGTTAAAGTTATTTGGAATGAAACTACTGGAGAAGCGACGTGGGAGGATGAGGACAAGATGAGATTACAGTATCCTGAACTTTTTACAAGTACGTAATTTCGAGGACGAATTTTTTTTTAGTGGGGTAGTAATGTAACACCCCGATTTTTCACTGCTTTCTAGTGTTGGTAATCAATATATAAAAATATATTTTTATCCGAGACTTAGAAAATTGTTTTGGACAAAATACTGTTATTTTCCTGTCATGTTTTATATCTTAGGGTTACGATGAAATTTTGGGTTGAAAATTCAGACGGAACCCATTCCGTGTTTTCACTGACAGTAAAAGTTTACTGCTCAGAAGACCTAATTTTGAGTCGTGAACGAGATGAAAAATATTTTTATCGTATTTACTACGATACTGGAAGTTTTGAAAATTTTGGTAAAAAAATTTAAATATTATATTTTTTGCGGGCGTATAAGTCGAGATGTCTCTAGGAAAAGCTTGCGCCAGATGAATCGGGGAGTCGGCAACGTAGCAGAGATGTTGGATTGACCGACTTGATGAGCATTTATGACGAGTTTATCCGTATCATAATGGCCATAATGGCACATATATGACAAAATTAAATTTTCCTATGAAATGACCAAATTGCCCTTGTCTTTTTATGACAATTTCAAGCAAATGCCATTGGACAAGTTGACCAAACCTTGCCCAACCCTCACGGCTTCAATAGTGTCATCTTCCTTAAGTTAGTTGTCTTCTTCATATAAATACTTTCCTTCCATTTCCATGACTTTCTTCTTCAAAGTTCATAAGTTTGCCATAAGAACATCATAAGAAAAATCAAAAGAACCTCATCCAAATCTTGTTTTCTTGGATCAACAAGAGGTAATACCTTATTCTCTTGTCATTTAAATCATTTCTCTTCACAACTTTTGTAGATTCATGGCTAAGATTCATATGTTCTTCATTTGTTTAAAGTTCTTGGAGTTAGATTCAAAACTTCATAACTAATTCTAGAAAAATCCTTTTGACATGAAACCAATTGCTATGATCTTATAATCATCTCTATTTTCTTCATCTAGAAGCACAAGATCATGAGAAATTTCTTTCCCTAAAATCTGGTTAAGGCCGAACCTAGGTTAACTTTGTGTTCTTAGGTTTTGTTTCATTTTCATGACTTGATTCATGATTCAATCCTTTTGAATCTTGCTAGTTCTTGTATTCAAGTATATAGAAGATCAAAAAAAATCAAACTTTAACCTATTGATCTCATAAAAACCGAAACCCTAGATTTGTGTACTTAAGGGTTTTGTGATTCAAAAGTTGTTTGTAACACTTGAATCAAACTCTAAGTTTTGTATATTGATTAAATCCCAAAAGTTGATGAAATTTTAAAACTTCTAGCCTATGGATCTTGAGGAAACCGAACCCTAGTTCTTAGAACTAGATGAGTTTAGTTCATGTCTTAGTTCATAATCATGGTTAGAGTGATTAATCATGCTTAAGTAACTTATGGATCATTAATCCTTAAGTTAACCAAATTTTAATTTTCTTAACCTAGATAATGGGTTGAAGCCGAACCCTAACCTTCATAAACTAAGTGTATTGTTGTTTGATTTGATTTATTTTGATTGTAATTCGTTTGAAGGAAATAACCGAGTTAGCTGAGTCAAGCTGACGGAGAAAAATCGGATCAGGATCAGAAAATTAATAGGAACTATAGTGTAGTCTTCAAGAGGTAAGGGGGGTATGCCTGAGGAGTTGATATAATCTCATGCTTATTTGTGGAGTCATGTATTAATTTTATGTATGAAATATTTTATTTTATTATACTGTTTACTATTAATTTCTAGATTGATATGATGTTTATCTGAGTAATTGAATTGAAGTGATGTGTGAACTTACATAATCATGATTATTTGTTTATATTATAATTGTGATGCATGTCATAAATTGATATATGCCATGCCATTTAGTGATTGGAATTTATCTGCTGTTGAGTGTTGGACTGAGTAACCTGACATTGGTCAGTGTTAAAATTTTTAATTAAGGATAAAAACCTTAATAAGCTTGGATAATTAATCAGAGGGATTAATTTGGGAGATTTTGAGAAAAATGAAAAAAATTATTATTTTAATAATATTTTGTGGAAACAGTGTAAATAAGCCATAGTAAGGGTGAAACCGTGAAATTTTTCACCAGCTCTAATTTTTATATAATAAATTCAATTTTATTATAAAATGTTATTTAAAGTGATTAAGTTCCAAAAATAATATTTACTGTAGTCGAACAATTACTTGAACAGAAAAGTGATATTAGTTATTTAATATTATTTAATTAATATCATTTATTTAATATTATTTAATATTAAATATTTAATTATTTAAATTTTCGAAATTTATTTATTTAATTTTTTTTTATTAAAATTTTTGTTTTGTTAACCTTTATTGAAAATTATTTCTTAAAGTGAAATAATTAGAAATCAAAGGAAATTATAAATGATTTTTGAAATTTATTAACATTTTAACAGAAAAGAATTTATGTAACAATGTTTTTATTCAGTGAAAGTTTTCCGTTAAACTTGGATGAGTTTTCAAAGCTTGGTTTTGTTTTACACTGAGCAAAATGTTTTATAAGCAGATAAATGGGCCTAGAACCGAGACGTCGGGATTCTAGTGTTGTATGGACACGTAGATCAAGGATCTGTGTCATGGGACGGAGTGTCCTGCAAGTTTTGTTTTTGGACCGTGTGTCCTAAGTTGATGTGGAAAATGTGTGTTCCATATCTGCGAGCCTAAAACTGGTGCATCGGTTTAAGGGCATCGTGATTGAGCATTCGGTCTGTATGTCCTATGTTGAGGTTAAAAGATTTGGACTGTGTGTGTCCTATATTTGTTTTAAAGTGAAAAGTCTTAATTAAAAGAATTAAGCATGGTCGTTAAGCTTTGTGCTTCGACGAGGAAAGATTATTACGACAAAGAAAACAAACGAGAATAAAAGTTTTTCTCATGCATTCAATGGCAATTGTGTCACGTAAATGGCATTGAATCCAGAGTGGATCAATGTATATGACAGACGTGTTAGGTGGTGATGATCATTGAGGTCCGGAGTGGATCAACGTATCTTTTATAGGACTTTGTGTCCAAATTGATAGGACTTTGTTTCCAGATTAAATATATGTGCTGCTATTTCCTAACTGGAATGGGGGAATAGTGTCATTGCTTTGCATGAGCATCCTAACGGGAATGGGGATTGCACAATTGTAATTGTGTCGTTGCTTTGCATGAGCAATCTAACGGGAATGGGGATGTGCACAATTGTAATTGTGTCGTTGCTTTGCATGAGCATCCTAACGGGAATGGGGATGTGCACAATTGTAATTGTGTCGTTGCTTTGCCTGAGCATCCTAACGGGAATGGGGATGTGCACAATTGTGTTAGGTGCTGGCATGAACATCCTATCGGGAATGGGGATGTGCACCATTGATTTTCTTGGGCATTGTTTTGTTCGTTTTTACAATGCGCCATGTGCGAGCTTGATCAGCTTGAAACGGAACAGAAAGTTGTGGGATCTCCGGAGATTAGGTATTAAATTAGAGATTGAACATAGAAGTGTCATGCATTTTTATAAAATGACGATGACTGTCGGGCATGAAGCCCTGTGAATTAAATCATTCTACTATTATAATTAATGTTATTATATTGTGAATACTTGGTAATTGCTATTTGAGAGTCGTGCATGGGGTTGTCTTATAAAACTCATATATTGGAAACTCACCCTTACAAACATTTTAGATGGATCCGGACGAGGTGGATTTGAACTACTCGGGGGTACGATCCCTGACGTTTGACAACGCTGATAGAGGAGACGCTGGGTTATCAACCCGGGGGCTCGGAGTGCTACCTATCTTGGTCCGTTAAGGACACTCCCAGGAACACGATCATTGAAGGACCACAACAGTTAGTACATAGCAGGGGAAACAATTGAAATATCGCTACCATCTATCTGGATGATACTACGATTATTTAGTACAACATGGGAGTCACGGAGAACCAACGCCTCGGTTTATTCAACCATTACAACAAGTTGCACCAGGATCACCTCCCGCACCCATTATACTAGTTCCGAACACATTCCGGAGGAGATGGAGGAAGACCCGAGAGGAGAACCCAGTGGAAAATCCGACTATGTTCCTTTAGCGAGCGAAGGTGCGGAGGCTGCTGGAGAGGGGGCTGTTGGATCCTCTCCAGACACATCTTCTGGGGGTGGGAGGAGTGTACACTGGGCTTCCCAATGGTTTTATATAGTTGTGACCAGCTTAGGATGTAGTTTTAGGAAGAGTGGGAATTTTAGGATAGTCTGACTTAGTGACTCCCTAGAGTCATATTTTGCGTAGAATTTTCAGACACCCACTAGGACTTAGTTGTAAAATTTCTGATGATGTAAAATATGTGTGACAAGTGGATGGTAAGGGTCAATTGTAAAATATTAAAGTATATGTGATATATATATATATATAGTGATGTATATTATATTATGAGTGTTTGAATGCATATGCGGAAAAAGAAAAAAAAAATTCTCACTATTTTTAAAAGAAGTATAAGGAATTAAAAAATGCATCTTATTTTCCGAAGAAAAACCAGCAACTTAATATTTTATTTAGTTTGATATTTAGGTAAAGTTACGTAAATGTGATACCTGAAAAGGGGGTGTCGCATTTTTTACCCAAAATCCTTTTTTTTAACTCAACCCTAATTTAAACCGTATACCCTAATTTTGACCCTAATTCTAACCGTATTTCTGACCCAAAAACCTATTTTTAACTCAAAACCCTAATTCAAACCCGAAACCCTAATTTTCACCCAAATCCCTAAATTTGACCCCGACCCTAATTTTGACCCGAAACCCTAATTTTACCCAAAACCATATTTCTAACCCTATTTTTGACCCAAAAACCTATTTTTAACTCAAAACCCTAATTCAAACCCCAAGCCCTAATTTGTACCAAAAACCCTAATTTTGACCCAAAACCCTAATTTTGACCAAAAACCCTAATTCTAACCTTATTTTTGACACAAAACCCTATTTTTAACTCAAAACCTTAATTCAAACCCTCAACCCTAAATTTGACCCAAAATCCAAATTTGGACCCAAAACCCAAGGTTTGACCAAAAACCCTAATTCTAACCCTATTTTGACCCAAAACCCTATTTTTAACTCAACCCTAATTCAAACCCTAAACCCTAATTTTGACCCTAAACCCAAAATTTGACCCAAAACCTAACTTTGACCCGTAACCCTAATTTTAATGCAAAACCCTGATCTAACCCTATTTTTGACCCAAAACCTTATTTTCAACTCAAAACCCTATTTCAAACCCTAAACCCTAAATCTGACCCAGAACCCTGATTTTGACCCGAAACCCTAAGTTTAAACCAAAACCCTAATTCTAACCCTATTTTTGACCCAAAACCATATTTTTAACTCAAAACCTTAATTCAAAAACTAAACTCTAATTTTGACCAAAAACCTTAATTTGGACCCAATACCCAAATTTTAACTCCAAACCCTAATTCTAACCTTAATTTTGACCCAAAACCATTTTATAAACAAAAAACCCTAATTCAAACCCTAAACCCTAATTTTGATCCTAAACCCTAAATTTGCCCCAGAACCCTAATTTTTCCCAAAACCCTAATTTTAACTCAAAACCCTAATTTTAACCCATAACCGTAATTCAAACCCTATTTTTGACCCAAAACCCTATTTATAACTCAAAACCCAAATTCAAACCCTAAACCCTAATTTTGACCCATAACCTTTATTTGGACCCAAAACACAAATTTTGACCCCAAAACCTAATTTTAACCCATAGCCCTAATTTTGACCCAAAACCCTAATTCTAACCCTATTTTTGACCCAAAACTCTATTTTAAACTCAAAACCCTAATTTTGATCCTAAACCCTAAATTTGCCCCAGAATCCTAATTTTTCACAAAACCCTAATTCTAACCCTATTTTTGACCCAAAACACTATTTTTAACTCAAAACCCTAATTCAGACCCTAAACCCTAATATTGACCCATAACCCTAATTTGGACCCAAAACCCAATTGTTGACCCCAAACCCTAATTTTAACCCAAAGTCCTAATTTTGACACAAAACCCTAACACCAACCCTATTTTTGACCTAAAACCCTAATTTAAATTCAAAACCCTATATCAAACCCTAAACCCTAAATCTGACCTAGAACCCTAATTTTAAACCAAAACCCTAATTCTAACCCTATTTTTGACCCAAAACCCTATTTTTAACTCAAAACCTTAATTCAAAAACTAAACTTTAATTTTGACCAAAAACCCTAATTTGGACCCAATACCCAAATTTTAACCCCAAACCCAAATTCTAACATTATTTTTGACCCAAAACCCTATTTTAAACTCAAAACCCTTATTCCAACCCTAAACCCTAGTTTTGATCCCAAACCCTAAATTTGACCCAGAACCCTAATTTTTCCCAAAACCCTAATTTTAACCCAAAACCCTAATTCTAACCCAATTTTTGACCCAAATCCCAATTTTTAACTCAAAACCCGAATTCAAACCCTAAACCCTAGTTTTGATCCTAAACCCTAAATTTGACCCAGAACCCTAATTTTTCCCAAAATGCTAATTTTCCCCAAAACCCTAATTCAAACCCTATTTTTGACTCAAAACCATAATTTTAACTCAACCCTAATTCAAACCCTAAACCCTAATTTTGATCCATAACCCTAATTTGGACCCAAAGCCCAAATTCGGACCCCAAACCCTAATTTTAACCCAAAACCCTAAATTCTAACCCTATTTTTGACCGAAAACCCAATTTTTAACTCAAAACCCTATTTCAAACCCTAAACCCTATTTTTCATCCTAAACCCAAAATTTGACCCGAAACCTAATTTTGACCCGAATCCCTAATTTTAAACCAAAACCCTAAATTTAATCCATAAACCCTAATTCTAACCCTATTTTGGTCCCAAAACCCTATTTTTAACCCAAAACCCTAATTCAAACCCTAAATGCTAATTTTGACCCAAAACCCTAATTTGGACCCAAAGCCCTAATTATAACCCAAAGCCCTAATTATAACCCTATTTTTTTTTACCCAAAACCCTATTTTAAACTCAAAACCCTATTTCAAACCCTAAACCCTAATTTTGATCCTAAACCCAAAATTTGACCTACAACCCAAATTTTGACCCAAAACCCTAATTTTGACCCAAAGCCCTAATTTTGACACAAAACCCTAATTCTAACCCTATTTTTGACCTAAAACCCTAAACCCTAATTTTGACACTAAACCCTAAATTTGACCCCGAACCTTATTTTTGACCCGAAACCCTAATATTACCAATAATCCTAATTCTAACCCGATTCTAACCCTAAGCCCAAATTTTGACATAGAGCCCTAATTTTAACCAAAAACCCTAATTCTAACCCTATTTTTGACCCAAAAACATATCTTTAACTCATAACCCTAATTCAAACCCTAAACCCTAATTTTGACCCATAACCCTAATTCTAACCCTATTTCAAATCCTAAACCCTAATTTTGACCCTGAACCCTAAATTTGACCCCGAACCCTAATTTTGACCCAAAACCCTAATTCTAACCCTATTTTGACCCAAAACCCAAATTCATACCCTAAACCTCCAAAGCCCTAATTATGTCCCTAAACAATAAATCCGACCCAGAACCCTAATTTTGACCCGAAACCCTAATTTTGACCCAAAACCCTAATTCTAACCGTAATTTTTACTCAATGATGTTGAACTTAAGGGTTCTCACAGTACCATTAACATCTATACAATAACGAAGCTCCTATCATCTCTGGTTCGTCCTACCATAGAGATGACAAAAATTAGATACCACACTATCCCCCAACTAACCTGCTAAGGATAAATCATCTCATTACTTATCCATCCCGCTGAGGACGATCGGTTGGTCTTAGCCTCAACTTAGTCCTCCACATTTAAAGTAAACTTAACCGGCACACGTTGATAAACTTGCTTTTTCATACGAAACAACACTTGAAGATACCCCATGAAGTCCGAACAATCCTCCGATACATTGTCGGTTCACTAACACTTGATAGTGGATTTTAACTCGTAAGAAGGCTGTAGACTTCACCGGGCAATCCACGATCACTTGAATTCAAACAAGACTCATGTAAGTTTTTCGGAAACTCATAACAAAGATTCACGGAATGCCAATATCTTTACAAGGAAGGTCTCAATTGTACATCTTGGATGTGGAGATATCCAACTCATGGCTGATGAGATAGGTCACACATCGGCGACATTTGGAGAATACGTAGAACTAAGATGATCAACGGCGACAGGAACGTTCAACCGCAATAAGACACGACCTTGGTGATCATAAAAGAATTTCTCAAGAAAAGAAAAAATTTTCTTGATTTCACTTTCACATAAGCATAGAAAAGGATTTCATTAATTTGAAGGATACAGGAACATCCGGTATGGAAAAAGATCCTTCCATCAGGTTCGTGAGTGTAAAAATGCATGATCAATACACATTTACAAACATGAATCTAATAAAGTTCATTCTTCCACAAGAACCTTCTAGCGGATTTAAGGAATCAAAGGGTGAATAATGTCTAATACAAAGAGGATTAATTCTCATTCTTAGTACAAGGAATTTACAAAATGATGACTTTCACCTCTACCAAAAATAGAAGCAACGAAACTAAGTTTCACCAAGAAACTTCTGCTATCACGAAATTATCTGTGTTATAACTCCAGAAATAGTCATAACCACTTCTCTCGACAAAATTTGAAGGTATCCCGACCAATGGATTCCGTTAAATCAATTCACTCAAATGTCTAATACATCGAGGATTATTTAGAAGTGTGAGTACGACTTCTCACAAACAAAGAAATGTATAACTGGAAATTTATGAATTAGCATAACTAATCCATAAGTCCTGACAGACTGCAAATTAAAATCAGAAAATATGTCTGACACATACAAACTTCAACGTTGTGATTATCTAATACAATCATAGGATTTGAGAAATAAATGTCAATTGACAAATACAAGAGAATCAAAGGGTACAGTGAAGAGTTCCTTAATCACGGGACACTCTCCCAAGATCGAAAATCCACTCGATTCGTCTTGGTTCCAACCAACATACATGTCTTTCTAGCCATGCCTAGTATGACCACCTTGAATTGGGTACAATCCGGGACAACTTAATCAATCGATCAAACATGCAAAGAGTTGATCTTTCTTCATAAACTGAGTTGACGACGCAAAATCTTAGATAGGTCATCACTCCAATATGGTAATAACTCATCTTCAAGTCGATCCTCGAGTAGACGACAACTCCTCGAAATAGATTTACCAAATCAACTACGCAAGTCAGAGAACACTTGTTCATAATTCCTTCTTTTTTCCGAGTTGTCAGAAATCTGAGAGCGGTGACACGAGCCCTCACACAACATTGGTGTTTGACAAGGAAAACACTCAGTCTAACAAGCGATTCAAACCACCGATCTTTCAGGTTGAATCGAGTCGTCCAACTCGTTTTTAACATGGTAGGCAACATCCTACACAAAAGCAACAAAATCGTTTTTTAACTCAAAAACTTAATTCAAACCCAAAACCTAAATTTTGACCCAAAACCTAATTCTAACCCTATTTTGACCCAAAACCCTTTTTAAACTCAAAACCCTAATTTAAACCCTAAATCTTAATTGTGATCCTAAACCCTAAATTTGACCGGAACCCAAATTTTGACCCGAACCCTAATTTTAACCCAAATCCCTAATTTTGACACAAAACCTTAATTCTAACCCTATTTTTGAACCAAAACCGTAATTTTGACAATAAACCTAAATTTGATCCTGAACCTAATTTTGACCGAAACCCTAATATTACCCAAAATCCTAATTCTAACCCAAATTCTAAACCTAAGCCCTAATTTTGACATAGAGCCTAATTTTAACCAAAACCCTAATTCTAACCTTATTTTTGACCCAAAAACATATCTTTAACTCATAACCTAAATTCAAACCCTAAATCCTAATTTTGACCCATAACCTTAATTCTAACCCTATTTTTGACCCGAAACCCTATTTAAATCCTAAACCTAATTTTGACCCTAAACCTAAATTTGACCCCGAACCCTAATTTTGACCCGAAACCTAATTTTACCCAAAACCCGACTCCCTAATTTTAACCCCGAACCCTAGTTTTAACCCAAACCCTAATTCTAACCCTATTTGTGACCCAAAACCTATTTTTAACTCAAAACCCTAATTCAAACCCTAAACCTTAATTTGTACCAAAAACCTAATTTTGACCCAAACCCATAATTTTAACCCGAGCCTAATTTGGACCTAAAACCTAAATCAACCCAAAACCCGAATTCTAACCTTATTTTTAACTCAAAACCCTATTTTTACTCAAAACCTTAATTCAAACCCTAAACCCCAATTTTGACCGAAAACCAAAATTTGGACCCAAAACAAGTTTTGACCCAAAACCCTAATTCTAACCATCTTTTGACCCAAAACCTAATTTTAATCCAAAACCCAAATTGAACCCTAAACCCCCAAGCCTAATTTTGACCTCAAACCCTAAATACGTGAGAACCTAATTTTGACCGAAACCCTAATTTTGACCCAAAACCTAATTCTAACCGTATTTTTACCCAAAACCCTATTTAAATTTCAAATCCTATTTCAAACCCTAAACCCTATTTTTGATCCGAAACCGAAATTTGACCCCGAACCCTAATTTTGACCCGAAACCCTAATTTTAAACCAAAACCTAATTGAACCCCCAAACCTAATTTTAACCCAAACCGAATTTTGACCCAAAATCCTTTTTTTTTTAACTCAACCCTAATTTAAACCAGTAAACCCAAAATTTGACCCTATACCTAAATTTGACCCTAAACCCTAATTTTAACTCGAAACCCTAATTCTAACCCTATTCACCCAAAACCTATTTTTAACTCAAAACCCTAATTCAAACCCTAAACCCTATGTTTGACCCAAAGCCTAATTTTAACCCAAGCCCTAATTTTGACCTAAAGCCGTAATTCTAACCCTATTTTAGAGCCCAAACCTATTTCAAACCGTAAACCCAAATTTTCATCAAAACCCTAAATTTGACCCCCTACCCTAATTTTGACCAAACCCTAATTTTACCCAAAACCCTAATTCTAACCAAATACTAACCCTAAGCCTAATTTTACTTTCACCCCAAATTTTAACCCAAAACCTAATTCTTAACTCCTATTTTTACACAAAAACCTATTTTTTAACTCAACCCTAATTCATACCTTAAGTCCTAATTTTGACCAAAAACCTAATTCTAACCTTATTTTTGACCCAAACCCTATTTTTAACTCCAAAACCTTAATTCAAACCCTAAACCTTAAATATGACTCAAAATCCAAATTTGGACCCAAAACCCAGGTTTGACCAAAAACCCTAATTCTAACCTATTTTGACCCAAAACCCTATTTTTAACTCAAAACCCTAATTCAAACCCCAAACCACAATTTTCGATCCTAAACCCTAAATTTGACCCAAAAACCTAATTTTAACTCAAAACCCTAATTCAAACCCTAAACCCTAATTTTGACCTAAATCCAAAATTTGACCAAAAACCTAATTTTGACCATGAACCCTAATTTTAATGCAAAACCTAATCTAACCCTATTTTTGACCCAAAACCTTATTTTAAACTCAAACCTATTTCAAACCATAGAGCCCTAAATCGACACGAAACCCTAATTTTGACCCGAAAACCTAATTTTAAAACCAAAACCCTAATTCTAACCCTACTTTTGACCCAAACCTATTTTTAACTCAAAACCTTAATTCAAACCCTAAACTAATTTTGACCAAAAACCTAATTTGGACCCAATACCCAAATTTTAACGCCAAACCCTAATTCCAACCTTATTTTTGACCCAAAAACCTATTTTAAACTCAAAACCCTAATTCAAACCCTAAACCTAATTTTGATCCTAAACCTAAATTTACCCCAAGACCCTAATTTTCCCAAAACCTAATTTTAACTTCAAAACCTAATTTTAACCTATAACCTAATTCAAACCCTATTTTTGACCCAAAAACCCTATTTATAACTCAAAACCATAATTCAAACTCTAAACCCTAATTTTGGCAAATAACCCTAATATGGACCCAAAACATAAATTTTGACCCCAAATCCTAATTTTAACCCAAATTCTAACCCTATTTTTGACCCAAAACCCTAATTTAAACTCAAAACCCTAATTCAAACCCTAAACCCTAATTTTGATCCTAAACCCTAAATTTGCAACAGAACCCTAATTTTTCACAAAACCCTAATTTTAACTCAAAACCCTAATTTTAACCCATAACCCTAATTCTAACCCTATTTTTGACCCAAAACCCTATTTTTAACTCAAAACCCTAATTCAAACCCTAAACCCTAATTTTGTCCCATAACCCTAATTCGGACCCAAAACCCAAATTTTGACCCGAAACCCTAATTTTAACCCAAAGCCCTAATTTTGACACAAAACCCTAATTCTAACCCTATTTTTGACCCAAAACCCTAATGTTGACACTAAACCTAAATTTGACTTCGAACCTTATTTTTGACAGAAACCCTAATATTACCATAATCCTAGTTCTAACCCAAACTCTAAGCCCCAAAGAATTTCTACATAGAGCACAATTTTAACCAAAAACCCTAATTCTAACCTTATTTTGACCTAAAAAAATATCTTTAACTCATAACCCTAATTCAAACCCTAAACCCTAATTTTTGACCCATAACCCCTAATTCTAACCCTATTTCAAATCCTAAACCTAATTTTGACCCGACCTAAATTTGACCCCCAACCTAATTTTGACCAAAAACCCTAATTCTAACCCTATTTTGACCCAAGCCCAAATTCAAACCTAAACCCCCAAAGCCTAATTATGTCCCTAAACAATAAATCCGACCGAACCCTAATTTTGACATGAAACCTAATTTTGACCCCCAAATAATTCACCGTAATTTTTTCTGTTGATGTTGAACTTAAGGGTTCTCACAGTACATTCACATCTATACATTGCAAGCTCCTATCAACTGCGGTTCCGTCTACCATAGAGATGACAAAAATTAGATACCACATATCCGCCACTAACTTGCTAAGGATAAGTCATCTCATTCTTATCCATCCCATTGAGACGATCGGTTAGTGTAGCCTCAACTTAGTCCTCCACATTTTAAAGCAAACTTAACCGACACACGTTGATAAACTTACGTTTTTCATATAAACAACACTTGAAATACCTCGTGAGAAGTTGAACAATCCTCGATACATTATTAGGTTCCTTAACACTGCTAGTGGATTTTAACTCGTAAGAAGGCTGTAGACTTCACCCGTCAATCAACGATCACTTGAATTCAAACAAGACTCATGTAAGTTTTGACAAACTCATAACAAAGATTCAAGGAATGCCAATATCTTAACAAGGAAGGTCTCGATTGTACATCTTGATGTGGAGATATCCAACTCATGGTGATGAGATAGGTCACGTATCGCGACATTTGGAGAATACGATAGAACTAAGATGATCAACGACGACGAACGTTCGAACGCAATAAGACATGACCTTGGTGATCATAAAAGAATTTCTCAAGAAAAGAAATTTTTCTTGATTTCACTTTCACATAAGCATAGAAAAGGATTTCATTAATTTGAAGGATACGAGAACATCCAGTGTGGAAAAGATCCTTCCATCGGGTTCGTGAGTGTAAAAATGCATGATCAATACACATTTACAAACATGAATCTAATAAAGTTCATTCTTCACAGAACCTTCTAAGCAGATTTAAGGAATCAAGGGTGAATAATGTCTAATCTAAAGGAAGTTAATTATCATTCTTGGTACAAGGAATTTCCGAAATGATGACTTTCTACCAAAAATAGAAGCAACGAAACTAAGTTTCATCAAGAAACCCCTGCTATCACGAAATTATTTGTGTTTATAACTCCGAAATAGTCTAACCACTTCTCTCAGCAAAATTTGAAGGTATCAGACCAATGGATTCCGTTAAATCAATTCACTCAAATGTCTAATACACGAAGTTATTTAGGGGTGTGAGTGCGACTTCTCCAAACAAAGAAATGTATAGCCGGAAATTTATGAATTAGCATAACTAATCCATAAGTCCTGACAGTTGCAAAGTAAATCAGAAAATATGACACGTACATACCAACTTCACCGTTGTGATTATCTAATCTAATCGTAGGATTTGAGAAATAAATGTCAATTGACAAATACAAGATAATCAAAGTCGAGTGAAGAGTTCCTTAATCACGAGACAATCACCCAGATCGAAAATCCACTCGATTTGTCTTGGTTCCAACCAACTTGGATACATGTCTTTGTATGCCTAGTATGACCACCTTGAATTGGGTACAATCTCGGAAACAATCAATCGATCAAACATGCAAAGAGTTGATCTTTCTTAATAGCGAGTTGACAACGCAAAATCTTTAGATAGGTCGTCACTCCAATATGGTAATAACTCATCTTCGTACGATCCTCGAGATGACAACTCCTCGAAAATATATTTACCAAATCAACTATGCCAGAGTCGAACACTTGTTCATAATTC
>JAUPTC010000181.1:62500-79000 GCA_030762895.1 Sophora flavescens | reverse complement strand
CATATTTCTCCCCTTTTATTAGAGAAAAAAAATTGCATATCAGAAAATGCATGGTTCATCATTTTTTTATGGACCATATTTCTCAGATGTATGGTTCATCTTTCTAGTTCATCTCATATGTATGGTTCATCTTTCTCCCTCTTTGTCATTATCAAAAAGAAACTATGGAGAATATTGAAATCAATCTTAAAAAACAGTCTTGCATTCATTGATAATTAAGCATTTCAGAACTTATGAAATACATCAAAACATCCAAAATATCAAAAAAAAAAAAATTACAAACACCTAAGGACGCTTAGCATCTTGCCCATGTCCTTCATAATTTTTAGCAACTTGTGCTGCCTTGCGTGCCATCTGTTATTAGTTATTTTGAGGATCAATTATACCAAGTTCCCTTCTTATAAAGAAGAAACTCTCCTTATTTAGAGGTTTGGTGAATATATCAGCTAATTGCTTAGTTGTATCTATATGTTCAATCACAACATCACCACTTTGAATATGATCCCTAATAAAATGATGCCTAATTTCAATATGCTTGGTTCTCGAGTGCATAATTGGGTTCTTTGTTAGATTTATTGCACTAGTGTTATCACATTTTATTGGTATATGATCCAGATAAACACCATAGTCAATTAATTGTTGTTTCATCCATAGGATTTGAGCACAACAACTCCCAGCTGCAACATATTATGCTTCAACTGTGGATAAGGCCACACTAGTTTGCTTTTTACTAAACCAGGACACTAGGGAATTTCCTAATAAATGGCATGTTCCACTTGTGCTCTTCCTATCTAACTTGCATCCAGCAAAGTCAGAGTCGGAATATCCTATTAATGTGCAAGTGGATCCCTTGGGATACCACAAGCCCATTTCTTTTGTTCCTAAGAGGTACTTCATGATTCTTTTAACTGCATTAAGATGTGATTCTTTAGGATTAGCTTGATACCTTGCACACATACACACACTGAACATTATATCTGGTCTACTTGCAGTGAGATAAAGTAAGGATCCGATAATACCTCTATACTTGGATACATCTATAGATTTACCATGTTCATCTTTGTCCAAGTAGCAGGCTGGACTCATTGGTGTTGCCATTTCCTTTGCGCTTTAGATTCCAAACTTCTTTAGTAGTTCCTTGCAATACTTTGTTTGGCTTATGAAGGTTCCATCTTGGCATTGTTTAATTTGAAGTCCAAGAAAGAAGGTAAGCTCTCCCATCATGGACATTTCAAATTCGCTTTGCATTAGTTCACCAAATTCCTTGCATAAAGACTCATTAGTAGCACCAAAAATAATGTCATCAACATATATTTGAACAAGTAAGATATTGGGTGATTTTGTTTAGTAAATAGTGTAGTATCAACTTTTCCTCTTTTAAAGCCTTCCTCTAGGATAAAATTGCTTAACCTCTCATACCAAGCTCTAGGAGCTTGCTTGAGTCCATAGAGGCCTTTAGTCAGTTTATAGACATGATTTGGGAACTCACTATCAACAAAGCCAGGGGGTTGGCTTATACATACTTCCTCTTGTATTATTCCATTTAAAAAGGCAATTTTCACATCCATTTGGTACAGTTTAAAGTTCATTATACAAGCATAGGCTAAGAGTATTCTTATGGCTTCTAATCTAGCTACGGGAGCATATGTTTCATCATAATCAATTCCTTCTTCTTGATTGTATCCCTTAGCAACTAGTCTAGCCTTGTTTCTTATTATTATTTCATTCTCATCCATTTTGTTTCTAAACACCCATTTAGTTCCGATTATTTGGTTACTTTTGGGTTTTGGAACTAAATCCCAAACTTTGTTCCTTTTAAATTGATTTAACTCCTCTTACATTGCAATCATCCAATGTTCGTCATTAATAGCATCATCAACACATTTTGGTTCTATTTGAGATACAAAAGCCATGGTATTGCAAATATTCCTTAAAGAGTTTCTAGTAGTTACCCCTTTTGTAATCTCACCAATTATATTGTCTAGGGGATGATTCTTTGAAGCTTGCCACTTCTTAGGAAGATTATCTTTTTGAAGTTCTGCTTGAGGTTCTTTATTGCTTTCTTCATCTTCCTTTTCCTTGTTGCTCTCCTTTCCTTCATCAGATATCACTTCATCCTCAAGAGCTTCTGCATCATCAAAAATGTCATTTCCCAACCTTTTGGGGTTAGTCTCATCAAATGTTATGTGAACAGATTCCTCTATTGATAAAGTACGCTTATTAAACACTCTATATGCTTTGCTAGTTAATGAATAACCTAGGAAAATACCCTCATCATCTTTGGGACCAAATTTCCCAAGATTATCCTTGCCATTATTTAGTACAAAACATTTACAGCCAAAGATATGAAAATGAGAAATGTTAGGTTTTCTTCCCTTGTAAAGTTCATATGGAGTTTTCTTCAGAATTGGCCTTATTAGAACTCTATTTAAAACATAACATGCAGTACTCACATCATCAGCCCAGAAATACTTTGGTAAATTAGAGTCACTTAATATGGTTCTAGCAATTTCTTCAAGTGACCTATTTTTCCTCTCAACTACTCCATTTTGTTGTGGATTTCTAGGTGCAGAAAAATTATGTTTTATACCATGTTCATCACAAAAGTTAGCAAACTCCTCATTTTGGAATTCTCCTCCATGGTCACTCCTAATTTAAACAATTTACACGTCTTTCTCATTTAGAGCAACCTTAGCCATTTTCTTAAAAGCTTTAAAGGCTTCATTCTTTTGTGCTAAGAAAAAGGTCCAAGTGAATCTAGAGAAGTCATCAAAAATTACAAGAGCATAGAGATTTCCACCAAAGCTTTTTGTCCTAGAAGGTCCAAAAATTTCCATGTGCGGTAATTGTAAGGGTCTACTAGTAGAAACAATGTTTTTAGCCTTAAATGAGGTTTTCACTTGTTTACCCTTTTGGCATGCATCACATAGGCCTTCTTTAACAAACTTTTTAATTGGTAAACCGATTACAAGTTCTTTGGAAATCAGTTTATTCAAGTGATCCATATGAATGTGAGCTATTCTCCTATGGCAAAGCCAATTTTCATCTTCTTTGGAAATTAAGCAACATGCATCATTGGAAATTAAGTTGTCTATGTCTAGCATATAGATGTTATTGATTCTATTTCCAATCAGGTTTATGTTATTATCATGAATAGATTCGATCATACACAATTTTGAGTTAAAGTTTACCTTGTAGCCTTTATCACATAATTGGCTTATACTTAGTAGATTGTGTTTGAGCCCTTCCACATAGAGAACATCCTCAATCTTGATTGCTGGACTTTTTCCTATTGTTCCAACACCAAGGATTCTTCCTTTGTTGTTGTCTCCATAGGTGACATTTCCTCCTTCCTTGGGAGTGAAAGATGTAAATTTTGTGATGTCTCCGGTCATGTTTTTGGAGCAGCCAATGTCCAAAAACCAGCTTGAGGTTTTGGCCTTCAAACACACCTACAAAACAGATTCTTTTATGCTTTTCCTTTAGGTACCCAAATCTGTTTGGGTCCTTTAGTGTTAGTAGCAACATAAGTTCCTTTTGGAACCCAAATTTGTTTAATGCCAACATGAATGTTCTTTCTAAGTCTACAAGTAGCAGCTGTATGACCTTTCTTTAGACAATAATAGCAATTAACAAAAGGACTAGTTGAGGAAATGGGTGGAACAAAAAGCTTTTTCAAAGATTTTTCATGTACCATTGGCTTATATCCAATTCCAGCTTTGTCATACACACCCTTTTGCTGTCCTAATATTGCATTCAAGTTATCTCTACCCAAAGTAAACTTAGATAGAGTTGTATTCAGTTTTTCAACTTCCTTTTCTAGTTTAGTGCATTTGGTGCAAATTGAACTAGATGCAAGTAATTTTGAATTTTCATCTTCTAGTTCTTTAAGCTTTATTTGTAAAAATGCATTATCACTACATTTTTTTGCGATGATATTTCTAAAAGATTTAAGTTGTTTACCAATTTTAACATATTCTTCATGCAATTCATCGAAAGCATCTTGTAACTCATCATAGGTAGGAGAGGAATCATTTACCTCGGTTTCACTATCACTTTGATGATTTGCCATGAGACAAAGGTTGGCTTCATTTTCAGATTCACTACTGGTGGAATCCATATCATTTTGTTACCAAGCTATGTATGCTCTTCTAGGCTTTCTTCCTTTCTTTTGTAGCTTTGGACATTCATTTTTGTAGTGTCCAAGCTTTCCACACTCAAAGCATTTGATTGTTGAGGAAGAGCTTTCACCTTTGTTCGTGTTCTTTTTGGTAGGAAAACTGAATTGCTTCTTGTTTCTATTATTCTTGATGAATCTTTTAAATTTCCTCACAAGCAATCCTATGTCTTCTTCTTCGGATTCTTCACTTTCATCGAGGTGTTCATCTTCATCACTTTCTATTGATTCTTTGGAAATATGAGCCTTGAGTGAGAGTCCTTTATTCTTTTTCTCCTTATCTTCATTATCTTTCAATCTCTTTAGTTACAATTCGTGTTCTTTCAACTTGCCAAATAGAGTAGCAATCTGCATCGTGGCAAGATCCTTTGCTTCAGCAATTGCAGTAATTTTTGGCTGCCATTCAAGACTCAAACATCTCATAATCTTGTTAATATTTTTCTCATCTGTGATTGTATGTCCGAGTCCTTCTAACTGGTTCACAATATGTCTAAACCTCTTTTGCAGATCATCTATCTCCTCACCATTCTTCATGTGAAAGAGTTCATATTCATGGACTAGTGCATTCATCCTTGCTCTTTTTATCATCATCATTCCAGTTATCTTTTGGTTTAGTTTGTTTATTTCCCTTAGCATCAAGAATAAATGGAACATAGGGACCAATTTCAACAGCATCTAAAACATCTAAACCTGCAGCCTCAAGAAAGATAAGCATTCTCCCTTTCCAATACATGTATTAGGAGCCATTAAAGGCAGGGGGTCTAGTGAGTGAAGCCCGATCACCCAGGATATCATTTGTAGCCATCTCTTGAAGCTGTTAAGCTTTATAACAAGAGTTTTAGCCCTGATGCCAATTATTGGTAGTGGCTACGGTCTCAAGAGGGGGGGGGGGGTGAATTGAGATATTGAAAACTTATTCAACAACTTAAAGTAAAACAGTGTTTCTTTTAAAGAAAATTGGTTTTCACTCAATTTTAATTCGTAAGAATTAGGTCATGGAACAAGTGATGATGACAAGAAGAATTATAAGTAGTAACAACAGATTTTAACACAGATTGCAGATTAAAGATTCAAGTTAACAAGTATATGGAGTTTGGGGATAAGAAGACCACGCAAACCGATTTATCCTGGTTCGGCTACCTCCTCTGGTAAGCCCACATCCAGTTGGTCGCGCTGTCGCGCACGCGCCAAAAACCGAGCGGTTTGTAAAAATGTAGTTAGGAAGCGACAACTCGGATATCGTCTCACAAGGACTCTTGAATTGTTATTTACCACAAAAATCATTTTGGGGGGGGGGGGGGGGGTGGGTTGGATTGAAATTCAAGTTGAAAACAAAGCATAAACAGAGCAGTTTAAAAGATTATCAAATAACTAAAGACGATTAACCTACTGTTCTCGATTTCCCACTATCATCGGTTATGTAAATTCCAAGCCCTAAGAAGATTCTACTCCCCTTTCGCTTGTAGCAACAATTAACAAAAGAAATTGCTACTACGAGATATATGTTCCTATTCCTGAATTAAACAAACGGGGTTAAGCCCTCATGAAGTAAACGAACATGAACGAACACACGCGAATTAAACAAACGCGATTCGATATAGCAACATAGCATCACCGAAATAAATCAACACAACACTATACACTCCTGAATTAAACAAACAGAAATACATAGCACAGTGTTGAAAAGGGAAGAGAAATGAAAATAGGAATTACAAAACCTCAAGTGTAGTGGAAATCGATTATAGTAGATTAATCTTGAGAAATCAGTTCTCCATTACAAGCAGAAGGAAAAACTCAAAAGTCTAATGTAAGCAGTGAAAAACTGGATGATTTTCTGTCTGCTGCGTTTCTGTTTTATAAGGGGGCTGCGCGTCACGGTCGTGATGGCTGTCACGGCTAGGCCGTGACCGCTTCTGCCAAGGGTGTCCATTCACATTCTGGTCTGTCACGGTCGTGATGCTTATCACGGGCAGGACGTGACCCTTTCTGACTTTTGAGTGCTGTTCTGCCACGGCCGTGACCTCCATCACGGTCAGGCCGTGATCAATTCTGACTTCCTGGGCTCTCTCATCACGCCCGTGATGTGTATCACGGCTGGGCCGTGATGCTTTCTGACTTTCATGATCTTCTCATCACGGCCGTGACCAATGTCACCGCCTGGGCGTGATGGCCTCTGCTTCAGATGCACTTCCCTTCTTGCTCTTCTTGTTAGCCTGAAAACATGAAATAGCAATAAGTGCTTTATTTGACTCAAAATCAACTTAATTAACCTAAAACTACTTTAGAGACTCAACATGCTGCTTGAGGACAATCGAGTCTAATTTGGGCAAAAACGGGATATAATTAGCACAAAACCACGGTCAAACTAGTCATAAAACTAGATGAGCCAGAGGCTGATCAAAATACCCCAAACTTAAACCTTACTTGTCCCCAAGCAAACTAAAACTCAAAAACTTAAAAAGACTCAAGACATGGCAAGCTCAAAGGATTCAATCAACTTTGCACAAATTCAAGCAACTTCATCGAAACAGTTTTTCCTTCAATGTTCCCCCCTTTCAAACAAAGCAATCCCCACAATCCTTTATTCTGAACATTTGAGAATTTCATCATTCAAACAATCATTAATCTATGCAGGGGATCCAAGTTACACACAAGAGGGAGATCACCAAATTCAAACAATCGCCTTCCTCACAAGGGCATTTAGTGTTTCACTCAATCACTCAGTTTGTCTAGGCTAACAACATTTCACTCAAATCACCTTTCAGAAACACTTCCCATAAATTTGATTTTCATCTCCAAATGATTCCCACAGAAAACATGCATGCAACATCAAAAGGTCTTTTAAGGTTGCAATGGGGCCTGGTTAAGGGTAGGATATACAAAGGTATTGGGCTTAAGTCCCTAGGAACTAAGAGAGCATGAGCATTTTTACACATTGAACTACCACTCAGATTCCTTTTTCCATTTTTCTTTATGCTTTGGGTGACTATAGCCTTTTTCTTTCAATACCCATTTTGACATTTTTGTTCTTTTTTTTTTTTTTTTTTTTTTCTTTTCTTTTTTTTTCTTCGGCTCCAACATTTTTATTATTTTTTTCTTTTTCTCACCCCAGAATGACATGTTACATCCTTGTATCCACCCTAAACTTAGTTTCTTACAAACCTTCTCTTGCTAAGCTTCCATGCTCTCCTAATCCTAAGATCGGGTTAACATGGTTTTTCCAGATTTTGGCTCATAACATAGGGTTATCAAGAAACAATAGGCTTATTAGGCTCGATGGGGCTAACTAGGGAACATGCATTAGGGATGGTTATTTTAGGCCAAGTGGTTATTTACAAAGAAAATCTGCCTAAATCATCCGATGCAAGCACATATACATGCAAACCAGGAAGAGATTCAAGCAAATTCGGGAAAGTGCAACTTAAAAGTGATTCTCACAATTAAAAACATGTTGGAGGCTCAAATCCTCACCTGGACATTTTTCGCAAATTGTTTGACCGAGATGCTATCCCTAGTGTGTGCTTCCCTTCACCCCAAACTTATCATACATCATGTCATCACAACAAAATATCTCAAAGTTCAGTTTTCAAATTTTCAAGTGGGGATCAATTTTCAAAAAAAATTTCAACCTAGGGGGAATCATCACATAACATGCCGTCCATCTATGCAAATTCAATAAAATTCCAGCAAACTTGCCGACACAAGACTCAACACGCATACTCCTGATCTTCTCAAATTATTCAGGAGCTAAAAGAAAACAAAACAAAAATAAAGCAAGGAAAAACAATTAAAAAGAGTAAGGTTCAGAGAAAACTCATGGGGGCGGTTCCACCAGGATCCCACTGTATGTGATACAGCGGCCACGGGATGCGCAAATTGCAATATGATCCTCCTGGATCCCATGGCCTACAGCATAAAGCCCAAATGATAGACAAGGGACTGAAGCTTGTTCCATGGTTCCCTAACTTGCAGTCTTGATATGGAGGTGAGTGCTTGACAGTTATGGTGACCTCGCCAAGTGTGGCGGACTTCTCACTCCCTCTCAGGTCACAGTTGATCTCTTTCTCAATAAAGTCCTCCCAATAAAAGTGGGATTCAACCTCTTGGACTGGCCATGGTGCAAAATCCAGAGGCTTGAACTCCATCAATGGTGGTTCCACAGTGGGAGGTGACAAACAGGTAGAGAGGGTCTCTGGTGCTGCTTCATTTTCTGCACAATCTTCATTCACTGCACTGACAAATCCATCACCTGTTATACATGCAGAATTCTCAGCACACACCACACAAAGGTTAGTGTTAGTACAGTCAGTACATATGGTACAATAAACTGAATCAGTAAAGGCCTGAATGTCTGGAAGTTCAGCACATGGTTCATCCATCCCATCACTTTCAACACATTCATCTAATTCCAAAGGTTCTTCATTATCCTCAAGCTTATTGCCTTGATTGTAAGTATGGACTGCATAAGCTTGAGGCAAATCAGTAACTGACCCTTCTTTCAGAATAGGGCGTGCATCAAACAGGTGCTCAGGAGAGCCGCACATGCCACAAAACCTTGCCTGCTGAACCTTATCCATTACCAATTGCTTCACCAAGGAAGTGAGCTCATCAATTTTATTCTCAAGGGCCTGGTTGGAAGAAGAGCTATGGACCTCATTCACACCAATCATGTCAAAACCACTGCTAAACTCATAACTGCCAGCAAAATTAGGATAATTTATGCATGGTGGTACCTCATTCACACCAATCATCACATAACATGCAGTCCATCTATGCAAATTCAATAAAATTCCAGCAAACTTGCCGACACAAGACTCAACACGCATACTCCTGATCTTCTCAAATTATTCAGGAGCTAAAAGAAAACAAAACAAAAATAAAGCAAGGAAAAACAATTAAAAAGAGTAAGGTTCAGAGAAAACTCATGGGGGCGGTTCCACCAGGATCCCACTGTCTGTGATACAGCGGCCACGGGATGCGCAAATTGCAATATGATCCTCCCGGATCCCATGGCCTACAGCATAAAGCCCAAATGATAGACAAGGGACTGAAGCAACATCAATTTTTGTCTTTGTCGTCTTCATGAACGGTCTGCCCAGGATGATTGGGGATCTACTGGAATTTGTTTCCCCTGCCATGTCCAAGATGTAGAAGTCAGCAGGGAAAATCAACTCATCGACTTGTGCTAGCACATCTTCTACCATTCCCATGGGCCGGGCACTGGTCCTGTTGGCCAACTGGATAGTGAGACCTGTATACTGCAAGGGACCAAGATCAAGGTTATTGAAAACAGAGGCGGGCATGACATTTATGGAGGCTCCCAAATCCAACATGCAATTTTCAAATTTTTTGTCCCCAATAGTGCATGGAATAGCAAAAGTGCCTGGATCCTTTCACTTCTGTGGCAGTGCCTGAGTGGGGGCTGAAACAGTAAGGCAGCCCCAAAGGCGGCTAAATCCATTGATTCTGGATGTGGTGAAGAAGGAGGTGACTAAACTTCTGCATGCGGGTATTATATACCCCATCTTTGATAGTACTTGGTTAAGTCCAGTGCAAGTTGTACCCAAGAAGTCTGGCCTCACAGTGGTAAGAAATGATAATAATGAGCTTGTACCCACTAGAGTCCAGAATAGCTGGTGAGTCTGTATTGATTATAGGAAGTTGAACCAGGCCACCAGAAAGGATCATTTTCCTTTGCCGTTCATCTATCAGATGCTCGAACGGCTGGCTGGTAAATCTCATTACTGTTTTCTTGATGGCTTTTCCGGTTACTTCCAGATCCATATTGCACCAGAGGATCAGGAAAAGACCACTTTCACGTGCCCCTTCGGTACGTTTACCTATAGGAGGATGCCATTTGGCCTTTGTAATGCTCCTGGCACTTTCCAAAGATGCATGCATAGCATTTTTACTGAATTTATTGAAAATTGCATGGAAGTGTTTATGGATGATTTCACTGTATATGGCTCTTCATTTGATGCATGTTTGCATAGTCTGAGTTTGATTCTAGAAAGATGCATTGAGACTGATCTGGTTTTGAACTATGAAAAATGTCACTTTATGGTAGAACAGGGGATTGTTTTGGGTCATGTTATTTCTAAAGAGGGTATTTCAGTAGATCCTGTAAAAATTGATGTGATTTCATCATTGCCTTACCCATCTTGCGTTCGCGAGATCCGTTCTTTCCTTGGCCATGCAGGTTTCTACAGGCGCTTTATTAAGGACTTCAGCAAGATAGCCCTTCCTTTGTCTAACTTGCTGAAGAATGATGCCATGTTTCACTTTGATGACAACTGCAAGAAAGAATTTGACTACCTGAAAAGGGCATTGACCTCTACCCCCATCATCCAGCCACCTGACTGGACCCTCCCTTTTGAGCTCATGTGTGATGCTTCTAATTATGCTGTGGGAGCAGTCCTGGCACAAAGGGTGGGCAAGGTTGCCCATGTCATTCATTATGCTTCTAGGACTTTAGATGCTGCACAATCTAATTACACCACCACTGAAAAGGAACTTCTAGCTGTTGTTTTTGCACTTGATAAATTTAGGTCATATTTGCTAGGTTCCAAGGTTATTGTTTTTACTGACCATGCAGCTCTGAAGTACCTGTTGAAGAAACCTAAAGCGAAGCCGAGATTGATTTGGTGGATGCTATTGCTCCAAGAATTCAATGTGGAGATAAAAGACAAGAGTGGAGCTGAAAATTTAGTAGCTGATCACTTGAGCCGAATAGCAAGGGATGAGGATCCTTCTCCCATCCATGATGACTTTCCGGATGAACAGCTTATACATCTGCATGGGGAAACTCCTTGGTTTGCTGACATAGTTAACTATCTTGTTGTTGGTGTTTTTCCTGCAGGTGCAAGTAGATCCAAGATCCACAAACTCAAGAGTGATTCAAAGTACTATGTATGGGATGATCCGTACCTTTGGAAGTTTTGCAATGATCAGGTAATTCGGAGGTGTGTCCCCGACCACGAGATCGAGTCCATCTTGAACTTTTCTCATGCCTCTCAAGTAGGGGGACACTTTGGGCCACAGAGGACGGCAAGAAAAGTCCTAGATTCTGGGTTCTACTGGCCCACCATTTTTAGATATGCCTATGAGGTCTACAGGAGTTGTAAGGAGTGTCAAACAGCAGGCCCTGCCATCACTCGTAGGAGTGAGATGCCTCAACGGCCCATGCTTTTCTGTGAAGTATTTGATGTGTGGGGAATCGACTTTATGGGTCCTTTCCTTGCATCTTTTGGTTTTTTATACATTCTTTTGGCTGTTGATTATGTTTCAAAGTGGGTGGAAGCTATCCCTACTAGGACTAACGATGCTAAAGTTGTTTCAACATTTGTTAGGTCCAATATTTTTTGCAGGTTTGGCATACCTCGGGCTATCATCAGTGACCAGGGCACTCACTTCTGCAACCGCACCATGGAAGCTCTACTCCGGAAGTATGGAGTTGTGCATAGAGTCTCCACTTCTTACCATCCCCAGACCAATGGCCAAGCTGAGATATCAAGTAGGGAGATCAAGCAGATCTTAGAGAAAATGGTGCAGCCGAATAGAAAGGACTGGAGCCGCCGTCTAGAAGACGCACTGTGGGCTCAGAGGACCGCTTTCAAGACGCCAATAGGGATGTCCCCCTTTAGGCTTGTATTTGGCAAGGCATGTCATCTCCCTGTGGAAGTTGAGCACCGTGCATATTGGGCAGTCAAGTGCTGTAACTTGGAAATGGAAAAAGCTGGTATTGAAAGGAAACTCCAGTTGCAACAGCTTGAGGAGCTTAGGCTAGAAGCCTATGAAAGCTCCCGAATTTATAAGGAGAAAACAAAACATTTTCATGATAGGATGATTGCTAGGAAAGAATTTTTTGTGGGCCAGCAGGTTTTACTGCTTAACTCCCGCCTGAAAATGATGGCTGGGAAACTTAGGTCCAAGTGGATTGGCCCATTTGTTGTTACTAATGTTTTTCCTTATGGTGCAGTAGAGATTAAAGATGCAGGTAGCAACAAGTCCTTCAAGGTTAACGGGCAGAGGCTGAAGCCATTCCATGGTGTGGCTGCTGGTGTTCCTGACGATGGTACTATTGAGGAGCTCTCCTTGGAAGCTCCCACCTACACTGTCACTTGATCAGGGAGCACCCTTTCCTTTCCCTCACTCTGATCTTATTGTTATGTTGTTTCATTGGGGTCAATGTATGTTTTAAGTGTGGGGGAGGGAACTAATTGTAGCTTTGTTTTGTATTTGGTTGGTCTTGTTTTTCTTGTAGCTCTTGAATAAATTGTGTGAGTCTTTTTTTTTTTACTTTTTTTTTTCTTCAATAATAATAAAAACAAAAAAAAAACACAAAAACAAAAATTTTTTTTACACCTTTATTTTACTACAAAATGTTTTTACTTTTAAATATTTTTTCATTCTTTGATTCTTTTTTTTTATTATTCATAAATAAAAAAAATATTTTTTTCTTTATTATTTTAATCTTTTTTTTTATTTCTTTATTCATTTTTTTTATACTTTTAAAAATAAAAAAACAATTATTTTTAATTTTGTTTGTTTTTTTTTCTATTTTTTTTTCATTTTATATTTTAAAAAAATTTTAAAATATATATTTTAATTTTTTATTTTTAAAATTTAAAAAAAAAATTCTTTTATTAATAAAAAAAGATTTTTTTTATCTTTTCTTTTAATATTAAAAAAACAATTTTTATTTTTATTTTTATTTTTTATTATTTTTATTTTTTTATTTTTTTATCCATAGTTTTTTTTAAAATTTTTTCTTTAATTTTTTATTCTTTTTTATTTATTTTTATTATTCAAAAAAAAATATTCAACTTTTTAAAAAAAATAAAAATTTATTTTTCTTTTTCTTTTTTCTTTTTTTTCTCTTTTTTTTTCTTTTTTTTATTTTCTTTATTTTCTAAAATTTAAAAGAAATTATATATATATATATATATATATATATATATTTTCATTGCTCTGTTGATGCTTTGTTTCCAACTTCAATTTCAATCCAAACCCCCCCCCCCCCCAAAAAAAAAAAAACTGATTTTTGTGGTAAATAACAATTCAAGAGTCCTTGTGAGACGATATCCGAGTTGTCGCTTCCTAACTACATTTTTACAAACCGCTCGCTTTTTTGCGCGTGCGCGACAGCGCGACCAAAAATTGGCGCCGTTGTCGGGGACTCTTGTTGTTATTAACAGAAAAAAAAAAGAAGAGAACTTTGCATTACTGAATTAGTTTTGGCTGCTTTGTCTGGTTGTGAATCTTAGTGCTTACCATGGATAATTATATCCAAGATTTTATGCCTAATGTTGATTATGAACCATGCATATATTATCCTGACTTTAGTAAACCACCACCATGCATAAATTATCCTAATTTTGCTGGAAGTTATGAGTTTAGCAGTGGTTTTGACATGATTGGTGTGAATGAGGTCCATAACTCTTCTTCCAACCAGGCCCTTGAGAATAAAATTGATGAGCTCACTTCCTTGGTGAAGCAATTGGTAATGGATAAGGTTCAGCAGGAAAGGTTTTGTGGCATGTGCGGCTCTCCTGAGCACCTGTTTGATGCATGCCCTATTGTGAAAGAAGGGTCAGTTACTGATTTGCCTCAAGCTTATGCAGTCCATCCTTACAATCAAGGCAATAAGCTTGAGGATAATGAAGAACCTTTGGAATTAGATGCATGTGTTGAAAGTGATGGGGTGGATGAACTGTGTGCTGAATTTCCAGACATTCAGGCCTTTACTGATTCAGTTTATTGTACCATATGTACTGACTGTACTAACACTAACCTTTGTGTGGTGTGTGCTGAGAATTCTGCATGTATAACAGGTGATGGATTTGTCAGTGCAGTGAATGAAGATCGTGCAGAAGTTGAAGCAGCACCAATAACACTCTCCACCTGTTTGTCACCTCCCACAGTGGAACCACCATTGATGGAGTTCAAGCCTCTGGATTTTGAACCATGGCCAGTCCAAGAGGTTGAATCCCACTTTTATTGGGAGGACTTTATTGAGAAAGAGATCAACTGTGACCTGAGAGGGAGTGAGAAGTCCGCCACACTTGGCGAGGTCACCATAACTATCAAGCACTCACCTCCATATCAAGGCTGCAAGTTAGGGAACCATGGAACAAGCTTCAGTCCCTTGTCTATCATTTGGGCTTTATGCTATAGGCCATGGGATCCGTGAGGATCCAGTTTTTGACTGTTTACATTAGACTTTTGAGTTTTTCCTTCTGCTTGTAATGGAGAACTGATTTCTCAAGATTAATCTACTGTAATCGTTTTCCACTACACTTGATGTTTTGTAATTCCTGTTTTCATTTCTCTTCCCTTTTCAACACTATGCTATGTATTTCTGTTTGTTTAATTCAGGAGTGTATAGTGTTGTGTTGATTTATTTCGGTGATGCTATGTTCCTATATCGAATCGCGTTTGTTTAATTCGCGTGTGTTCGTTCATGTTCGTTTAGTTCATGAGGGCTTAACCCCGTTTGTTTAATTCGGGAATAGGAACATATATCTCGTAGTAGAAATTTCATTTGTTAATTGTTGCTACAACCGAAAGGGGAGTAGAATCTGCTTAGGGCTTGGAATTTACATAACCGATGATAGTGGGAAATCGAGAACAGTAGGTTAATCGTCTTTGGTTATTTGATAATCTTCTAAACTGCTCTGTTTTCATTGCTCTGTTTATGCTTTGTTTTCAACTTGAATTTCAATCCAAACCCCCCCCCCCCCCCCCACCCCCCCCAAAAAAAACTGATTTTTGTGGTAAATAACAATTCAAGAGTCCTTGTGAAACGATATCCGAGTTGTCGCTTCCTAACTACATTTTTACAAACCAATTTTTGGTCGCGCTGTCGCGCACGCCCCAAAAAGCGAGCGGGGTTGTAAAAATGTAGTTTAGGAAGGGACAACTCGGATGTCGTCTCACAAGGACTCTTGGGCTGTTATTTATCACAAAAATCAGTTTTTTTGGGGGGGGGTGTTGGATTGCAATGCAATTAGAAAACAAAGCATAAACAGAGCAATGAAAACAGAGCAGTTTAAAAGATTATCAAATAACTAAAGACGATTAACCTACTGTTCTCGATTTCCCACTATCATCGGTTATGTAAATTCCAAGCCCTAAGCAGATTCTACTCCCCTTTCGGTTGTAGCAACAATTAACAAACGAAATTGCTACTACGAGATATATGTTCCTATTCCCGAATTAAACAAACGGGGTTAAGACCTCATGAACTAAACGAACATGAACGAACACACGCGAATTAAACAAACGCGATTCGATATAGGAACATAGCAACACCGAAATAAATCAACACAACACTATACACTCCTGAATTAAACAAACAGAAATACATAGCATAGTGTTGAAAAGGGAAGAGAAATGAAAACAGGAATTACAAAACCTCAAGTGTAGTGGAAATCGATTACAGTAGATTAATCTTGAGAAATCAGTTCTCCATTACAAGCAGAAGGAAAAACTCAAAAGTCTAATGTAAACAGTCAAAAACTGGATCCTCACGGATCCCATGGCGTATAGCATAAAGCCCAAATGATAGACAAGGGACTGAAGCTTGTTCCATGGTTCCCTAACTACTATCACACTTTTCTCAGAGATGAAGCACTTTGTTTGACAATCAGTATGAGTTGTGTTTATTGTATGTGCTGTTGTTGTGTGGTTTTGGAAAAGTGTTCCTTTGATTCCTCTTTATATAGAAGACAAATTATAGCCGTTGGGATCATTTAAGACAGATTTGGATCTGATTTATCAAAATCTGCTTTCTTGATTCTTGATCTCAAAATGTGATTCTGTTTGATCATTGTAGAGATTGCGTCCTTCTTGAGATATAACTGTTTCCATCTGAAAGGATAGCCAAGTATTTTTGAAGAGTAATTAATCCATGTTTATTTGAAGAGAAAAATATCCGTGTCCATTTGCCACGTTAGCAGACGGGAGTATTAGCTCAAGGTTATTGGACGGGCTCCAACTGGTAGACGAGCGTGCTAACAAAGGCAATTGGACGGGCTCCAATTTGTAGACGAGATTTATATATCATGTAAGTGGACGGAGCTTCTAATTTAGCATGTATCATTAGTAGACGAGCTCCAAGTGTTACTGTCAGTAGACGAGCTTTCCTTTTTACATCAGTAGACGAGCTCTCCAAGTGTTACTATTAGTAGACGTGCGCTCTTGTTACTTTCATTGGACGAGCTCTCCTTTTTCCATCAGTAGACGAGCTCTCCAAGTGTTTCTATTAGTAGACGCGCGCTCTTGTTACTTTCAGTGGACGAGCTCTCATTTTTCTTCAGTGG
>JAUPTC010000181.1:55000-57500 GCA_030762895.1 Sophora flavescens | reverse complement strand
GAACGACACACCCACAGCCTCGCCACAGCATCGAGTACCCCACCAAATTGATAAAATTGAAAGCCAACATTTTTAAAATGGGTGCCAGCCACATTGCGAGGATCATTTACGGTGCGCCTTCAATCGGTTTGGTGTTGGGGACCCCCACCTTGGTCACATCTAGAGGATCACGCGTCCGTTCGTGTTGCGGATCCGCCCCGAAGGGCATAACCTAACACAACGTCCATCCACAATCAAGGTCGAGGAGCCACACCCATGAATCCTCAACACACCATGGAAAATCCCCACAAAAACGATCCAATCCGATGCCCACATTTTTCCTCGTGCCCGTCTACCGGTCCCGCCCCGGACCCACCTCTCGGGCATGCCCCGGGCCCGCCCGCGCCTCGGCCCACGGAGTCAGTCGGTTGGAAGATGACCCGATCGAGTCACCTACCATGCCGTGGGCAAGGTCGATGTTCAATGTTGGGGATCATTGCACGGGCGTTGGGGGGGTGGACCATGGTGCACCTGGCTTGGCACCAGGTCAGGGTCAGGCTGGCAGCTCTCCCCCCTATAATAGCATAATATGCAAAGACCCATCTTCCAGCACAAGATATCCTTTTTGCTAGGGAGACATACTCTTTTTTTCCAAGCTAGAGGTCGAATTTTGGCCTATTTTTTGCAGGAATGCTTATAAAAATTGGATCTAGGGGACAAAAAATTTACTGAAATTTTCACCATACCATTTTTTTTAAAAAAAATTCAAAGTGGAAAACCGAAATAATTCCCAAAAAATGGAAAATGGGTCTAGCCATCGAATTTTGAGCTGATTTTTTGTAGGAACACTACTTATAATATTCCCAACGTACCCACAAAGTTTCGTGGCATTTCATGAAGGTTGTGATTTTTTATGATTTTTCAACCTAAATCAGGGATATGCGATAGTTCGACGACTAGGAACCTAGGCTACAAATTGAATTTTGACCTGAATTTTTGCAGACACTCTTGTTATATTATTTCCAGCTTTACCTCCAAATTTCATTGCATTTCATTGAGGGGTTGGAGTTTGGGGAACTTTTAGCCGAAATGTGGTATACTAGCATACTTAAACATGTGGTGGACCCTGGTTTACAGGTTTACTTTTCCACCACGCCTTCTAAAAAGTCTAGGGGGGTTAAGGGAATGCTCTCAAGCTTGTATCACAACATTTGCCCATCGAAGCTCGATGCATCTGCAACGTGTGCCGAGCACGGTGGTCATGCACGAGTCACGGGTGATGCAATGTAACACTTTCAACCTCGGTGCACGAGTGACTAGCCATCCAAAATGAACCTCCATCTTCCGGCACCAACACCTTCAATCGGTCAGTGCCATATGCACCAGACCCTTGCAACCTTGGTTCCTGTCCGCACCGACCGAGCCAAGTTAGGAATCATTGGCACCGGCATGAGCCAAACCACGAATGCGGTGCACCAGGCATCGGCCAAGTCGGGAATCGGTGCACCGATCGAGGCCAAATCATGAATCTGGTGCACCACACCAAGCCAAGTTAGGAATCTGGTGACCAGACCGAGCCAAGTCATGAATCTGGCGCACAACACCGAGCCAAGTCAGGAATCTGGTGCACCAGACCGAGCCAAGTCAGGAATCTGGTGCACCACACTGAGCCAAGTCATGAATCTGGTGCACCAGACCGAGCCAAGTCTGGAATCTGGTGCACCAGACCGAGCCAAGTCTGGAATCCGGTGCACCACACCGAGCCAAATCATGAATCTGGTGCACCACACCGGATCAAGTCATGAATCTGGTGCACCAGACGGAGCCAAACCATGAATCAGGTGCACCAGACCAGTGCTCTAGACCGCGCCATGTCATGAATCTGGTGCACCACACCGAGCCAAATCAGGAATCTGGTGCACCACACCGAGCCAAGTCAGGAATCTGGTGCACCACAACGAGCCAAACCGAGCCAAACCATGAATCTGGTGCACCCGGGGTCCCGTGCCCGGTGCACCATTCCCTCGTTCCCTTGGTTCCTTTCCGCCCAGACCGAGCCAAATCCGGCACCTGGTGCATCCGGGGACCCGTGCCCAGTGCACTACTCCCTCGTTCCCTTGGTTTCTTTCTGCACTGACCAAGCCAGGTCCGGCACCTGGTGCACCCGGGGACTCGTGCCTGGTGCACCATTCCCTCGTTCCCTTGGTTCTTTTCTGCACCGACTTGCCAGATCCGGCACCTGGTGCACCCTGGGACCCGTTCCCGGTGCACCATTCCTTCGTTCCCTTGGTTCCTTTCCGCAACGACGGAGCTAGATCAGGCATCACGTGCACCGACCGAGGCCGATCTAAGCGGTGGTTGGAGTTAACTGTCACCAAGATAACAACTACAACTACTACTATATATATAATATATAATATATATAATAGCAAGGCACCCCCTCCCCATAATAGCATAATATGCAAAGACCCATTTTCCAGCACAAGACATCCTTTTAGCTGGGGAGACATACTCTTTTTTT
>JAUPTC010000181.1:40000-50000 GCA_030762895.1 Sophora flavescens | reverse complement strand
ACCTTCCAATCTCTTAGACTTAGCAGCCAATTATCTTATTGTCATGTTGTCGCGCACGCGTCAAAAAGCGAGCGGTTTAAAAATATGTAGTTAGGGAGCGACAACTCGAGTATCGTCTCACAATGACTCTTGGATTGTTGTTAACAGAAAAATCAGTTTTCGGGGTGTTAAGATTTGAAATTAAATAAAGAAAACAAAGTAGAAAACAATGCAAACTAAATAATTATCAAATAAGCTAAACGATCAACCTACTGATTTCGTTTTCCCACTATCATCGGTTCATATAAATCCAAGCCCTAAGAGGATTCTAATCTCTTTTCGATTGTAACATCAATTAACAAGCAAAACCGACGCTACGAGACATATGTTCCTAATTCCGAATTAAGCAAACGGTTTAAGCCCTTCGTGAATTAAGCAAACACGAATTGAACACACGCGAATTAAGCAAACGCGATTAAGTTTAGGAACACACAATCATCGAAACAAATCAATGCATACTCTACACAATTCTGAATTAAGTAAACAGAACATATAGAACAAATATTGAAAGATAATAGCATTAAGTTTAGGAATTACAGAACCTCAAGCGTCAATGGAACCCGATTACAGCAGATTGATCAAAGGAGACTAGCTCTCCATTACAAAGGGAACACAAAACTCTAAACCTAAATTCGCAGCCGTCCTAATCTAAAAGAAAAGAAGATGATAAAAAAAAGATGATAAAGAAGATAAAAAAAGATCCTCTTTCGTTTCTGCCCTAAACAGCAATTTATAAGCCCAGGATCTGCGCGCGCTCGCGAGGCGAGAAGCCTCTCACGACGGGAATATTAATTGTGGCGCGAGTTCAAATTGGGTTCTCGCGAGGCGAGACAGTCATTCGCGGGGCGAGGCTTCAAATTCCAATCTGTCCCAGCCGTGACCTTCATCACGGCTAAGGTCTCTGTCCTTCAGGGTCTTCTCATCATGCCCGTGATGGGAATCACGGGCTGACCGTGATGCTTTCTGACTTCCAGGCTCGCGAGGCGAGACATGGTTCGCGTGGCGAGACAGAGAGGATGGCATTTCTGGCACAGCAAAGCTTCAGGCTCGCGAGGCGAGTTTCCTCTCGCTAGGCGAATAATTCCAGAATTGCTTCTCTTTATGAACCTGAAAACAAGAAATAGCAGTAAGTGCTTTATTTGACTCTAAATCAGCTAAATTACCCTAAAACTACTCTAGAGACTCAAAATGTTGCTTGAAGACAATCAAGTCTAATTTAGGCGAAAACGAGATTAAACTCGAATAAAACCATGGTCTTTACTAGTCAAAAACTAGTCGAGCCAGAGGCTGATCAAAATACCCCAAACTTAAACTTTGCTTGTCCCCAAGCAAACTAAAACTCAAAAAGGACTCAAACTTGGCAAGCTTAAAAGATTCAATCAAATTCTCACAAGTTTCATTCAATTTCAACAAAATAATTTCTCTTCAATGTTTCCCCCTTGCAACAATAAAATCCCCACATTCATTTACTTTAAACAATTAAGACTTCCATCATTCAAACAATCATTAATCTAAGCAGGGGATCTAAGTTACACACAAAAGGGAGATCACCAAATTCAAACAATCTCCTTCCTCACAAGGGTATTTAATGTTTCGCTCATTCGCTCAGTTTGTCTAGGCTATCAACATCTCACTCAGTTTCACATTCCAAGAGTACTTCCCATGAATTTGATTTTCATCTCAGACAAGGATCCCACGAAAACATGCATGGAACATCAAAAGGTCTTTCAAAGGTTGTAATGGGGCCTGGCTAAGGGTAGGATATACAAAGGAACTAGGTTTAAGTCCCTAAGAACTAAGAGAGCATGAAGCTTGTACACTATTATTTTTTCACTCTAATTCCTTTTTCCATTTTTTTTCTTTTTGGTGCTTTGGGTGGCTACACCTTTTTCCTTTGACACCTTTTTTTGTTTTGCCCCTTTTCTTTTTGGCAAATTTTTCTTTTGCAACTCTTTTTTTTTCTTTGCCCTTGGCTTCAACCTTTATATTTTTTTTTCTTTTTCTCACCCCAGAATGACATATCACTGTAGCCACCCCAAACTTACTTTCTTGAAACCCTTCTCTTGCTAAGCATCCATGCTCTCCTAATCCTAAGATCGGGTTAACACGGTTTTTCAGATTTTCGGCTTATAACATGAGGTCATCAAGAAGCAATGGGCTAATTAGTCTCAATGGGGCTAACTATGGAACATGCATTAGGGACTGGTTCAATTTAGGCCAAGTAGCTAATTCAAAGAAAATTGCCTAAATCATCTGATTCAAACACATAGACAAGCAAACCATGAAGAGATTCAAGCAAATTTGGGAAAGTGCAGCTCAAAAATGATTCACACAGTTAAAAACATGTTGGAGGTTCAAATCCTCACCCGGACATTTTTCGCAAATTGTTTGACTGAGATTCTATCCCTAGTGTGTGCATCCCTTCACCCCAAACTTATCATAAATCATGCAATTATAACAGAATATCTCAAAGTTTAATTTTCAATTTTTCACATGGGGATCAATTTTTCAAATTTCAAGACCTAGGGGAAAATCATCAACAATCAACACATATCGTGCAATCAATCTATGCAAAATTCGACAAAACCCAATCAAGCTTGTCGACACAAGACTCAACACACAAACTCTTGATCTTCTCAAATTATTCAAGAGCTAAAAGAAAACAAAACAAAAACAAAGCAAAGATAAAAAAAGAGTAAGGTTTAGAGAAAACTCATGGAGGTGGTTCCACCGGGATCCCACTGTCTATGATACAGCGGCCACGGAATGCTCATATTGCAGTATGATCCTCCCTGGCAACGGCGCCAATTTTGACACGTTGTCGCGCACAAGTCAAAAAGCGAGCGGTTTAAAAATATGTAGTTAGGGAGCGACAACTCGAGTATCGTCTCACAAGGACTCTTGGATTGTTGTTAACAGAAAAATCAGTTTGGGGGGGTTAAGATTTGAAATTAAATAAAGAAAACAAAGCAGAAAACAATGCAAACTAAATAATTATCAAATAAGCTAAACGATCAACCTACTGCTTTCGGTTTCCCACTATCATCGGTTCATATAAATCCAAGCCCTAAGCGGATTCTAATCTGTTTTCGATTGTAACATCAATTAACAAGCAAAACCGACGCTACGAGACATATGTTCCTAATTCCAAATTAAGCAAACGGATTAAGCCCTTCGTGAATTAAGCAAACACGAATTGAGGACACGCGAATTAAGCTAACGCGATTAAGTTTAGGAACACACAATCATCGAAACAAATCAATACATACTCTACACAATTCTGAATTAAGCAAATAGAACATATAGAACAAATATTGAAAGAGAATAGCATTAAGTTTAGGAATTACAGAACCTCAAGCGTCAATGGAACCCGATTACAGCAGATTGATCAAAGGAGACTATCTCTCCATTACAAAGGGAACATAAAAATCTAAACCTAAATTCGCAGCCGTCCTAATCTAAAAGAAAAGAAGATGATAAGAAAAGATGATAAAGAAGTTAAAAAAGATCATCTTTCGTTTCTGCCCTAAACAACAATTTATAAGCCCAGGATCTGCGCGCGCTCGCGAGGCGAGAAGCCTCTCGCGACGCGAATATTAATTGTGGCGCGAGTTCAAATTGGGTTCTCGTGAGGCGAGACAGTCATTCGCGGGGCGAGGCTTCAAATTCCAATCTGTCCCAGTCGTGACCTTCATCACGTCTAAGCCGTGATGGTCTCTGTCCTTCAGGGTCTTCCCATCATGCCCGTGATGGGAATCACGGGCTGACCGTGATGCTTTCTGACTTCCAGGCTTGCGAGTCGAGACATGGTTCGCGTGGCGAGACAGAGAGGATGGCATTTCTGGCACAGCAAGGCTTCAGGCTCGCGAGGCAAGTTTCCTCTCGCGAGGCGAATAATTCCAGAATTGCTTCTCTTTATTAACCTGAAAAGAAGAAATAGCAGTAAGTGCTTTATTTGACTCTAAATCAGCTAAATTACCCTAAAACTACTCTAGAGACTCAAAATGTTGCTTGAAGACAATCAAGTCTAATTGGGGCGAAAACGAGATTAAACTCGAATAAAACCATGGTCTTTACTAGTCAAAAACTAGTCGGGCCAGAGGCTGGTCACTTATGGAGCTTAAGTCCATGATCATTTTGGAAAAATAAAAATTCAAACATCCTAGTACCTAAACACTAAGTTTCGGCCATCATAGGATGATGAGGAAAAAATATTCTTTGTTTAACAATAACTCTTAGGTTTAGAATCACAAGGTATTAAGAGTTCTAAATCCATGATCGTATTTGGAAAGTTGAAACATAGTATCCTAGGCTTACTTATTCATATTTTCAGCCATCATAGTAACAAGCTATCAAAACTTCCAAGATTTATAGATTTAAGATTCAATGGATAGTTAGAAACTCAATCACATGATCATATTCCAAAAGTTGAAACAAAAACTTCCTAGGTCACAAATGCAAGCATTCGGCCTTCATTGAAAGAGATAGGTAGAGATTTTTGTTTTATATAACATCTTATTATGTGAAAATATAAGTTAATACAAGACTATAGAAAGTGGTTTCAACTCAAAAGGAGTTTTCTACCATTTTACAGAGATTTTAGAAGTTTAAAGCATATAAAGAACACATAAGGTAAACTAAGAAATAAAAGATGAAAATTGCAAAAAGATTCATATGAGAGCATTACCCTTAGTATAAGGAAGAACTTTAATGAAGAACTTAAGTAGAAAAGATGAATAAAAACTAAAACTTTAAGAGCTTGAACTTTTAGAAGAAAGAAGAAGATGATGGTTTAATGGAGGTTGAAGCAGGAAGACGATGAAGTGAAAATGAAAGGGGTATATATAGAGAGGGGAGAGAGTGGCACGAAATTGAGGAGAGAGGAATGATCTTGGAGGGAAAGTTTTGACCTTGTGCCTTGTTTGGTTGAAGAGGAAAGAGAAAATTAGGTTTTTAGAATATAATATGATATATTTCAAAAAGTCCATCATGACCATTTCTTGGGAGGTAGCTTAGGCCATACCTCTAGTGAGTCACCTCACTCCCTCATCTCACCTCAAGCCTTTTATGTCTCCTATTCTGCTCCATTTCGTACCCGGTTGCATTTCCGATCGTAATTATTCCGACGTTTTCACCCGAATAAAATATTTTATTTTATTTTTGAACGAAAAATTTTCAAAATAACCAAAGTTGAAGGAAACATAATAAAAACACTAACTATCTCGCTCACGGGTCAAAATTAGGTTTTCTGCATAGTAAACTTTTACCGACAGTGAAAACGCAGACCGGCTTTTGTCTGAATTTTCAACCGAAAATTTTACCGTAACCCTCTACCATAAAGTAGACTATGAATGTGATTTTATTTTAATAAAAAACACTTTCTAGCTCTCAAATTTAAAATATAATTTAGTTATATTTTAACCGGTTGAACAGCATAATTAAAATCAGGCTGTTACATTACTACTCCTCTTAAAAGAAAATTTCGTCCTCGGAATTTACGTACCTTAGAAAAGATGTGGATATTGTTGTTGCATATCCTCCTCGCGTTCCCAAGTAGCATCTCTAGTAGTTTCATCCCATACGACCTTAACCAAAGGAATTTGTTTACCGCGAAGCTCCTTAATCCGTCTATCTGCGATCCTTACAAGTAAAGCCTCATGATCTAGATTCTCTCGCAGTTGTATAGACTCAAACTCAATGACATGTGAAGGATTTGGATAATACTTTCTCAACTGAGAAACAAGAAAGACATCATGAAGGTTGGAAAGATTGGGTGGTAAGGCAATTTCGTAAGCTACTGGACCAATTCGTCGAAGAATCTGAAAGGGTCCAATGAATCGAGGAGTAAGTTTTCTAGATTTGATAGCTCTACCAATTCCAGTTTTTCGAGTAACTCTCAAAAACACGTGATCGCCTTCCTGGAATTCTAATGGTCTCCTCCTCTTGTCACTGTAGCTCATTTGCCTATCATGTGCTTCCTTCATCTTTTCCCGTATCTTCCTGACTTGCTTCGTAGTTTGTTGCACCACATCTGGACCCAAAACTTGGTTCTCACCAGTCTCATACCAACACAGCGGGGTCCTACACTTTCTGCCATACAAATCATCATATGGTGCCATTCCGATACTACTACGGAAACTATTGTTATAGGTATATTCAATCAATGGTAAGAACCAATCCCAACTGCCAGTGTGCTCCAACACACAAGCTCTCAATAGATCCTCCAATGATTGATTGTCCTTTCTGACTGTCCATCAGTTTGGGGATGATAAGCAGAACTCATCCTCAACTTTGTTCCCAAGGCATTTTGCAATTGTCTCCAAAATCTAGATGTGAATCTAGGATTTTGGTTTGAGACAATGCTCGATGGCACACCATGCAATCCAACAATTTCTTTGATGTAAATTTGAGTCAACCTTTCCAAATTATAACTTTCACCAATAGTTAAGAAGTGAGCACACTTCGTCAACCTATCGATGATAACCCAAATCGCATCATGCTTCTTAGGAGTTCGTGGTAATCCGACCACAAAATCCATAGATATACTATCCCATTTCCACTCTAGGATATCTAAAGATTGTAGTAATCATGTTGGCTTCTGATGTTCAATCTTAGCTTTCTGACACACCAGACAAGATAAAACATACTCCGCTACTTCTTTCTTCATCCTTGTCCACCAAAACATTTTCTTCAAATCCTGATACATTTTTGTGGATCCAGGATGGAAACTCAACTTACTCTTATGTGCTTCCTCTAAAACCATCTTCCTAAGTTTTGCATCCTCTGGCACACATATTCTATCTCTAAACCTTAACACACCATCCGTTCCTCTATTAAACTCAGAAATTTTACCTTCATCGATTCCTCTACTTACTTCCTGGAGGTATAGATCCTGAACTTGTTTATCTTTAAGATCTTTCATAAAATAACTACTAATAGTGATCATACTTAAGCAAATCTTATTCTCAACCAATTCCATTCCTAAGTTCAAATCCATGAACTGTTCAAGCAATTCTAACTCCTTAACCATCATCGCAGACACGTGCAAGGATTTCCTGCTTAAAGCATCTGCTACCACATTGGCCTTCCCAGGATGGTACAGTAATTCAAATTCATAATCTTTGATAAACTCCATCCATCTTCGCTATCTCATATTCAATTCTTTTTGATCGAATAGATACTTCAGGCTCTCGTGGTCACTAAAGACGTTAAACTTTGATCCATACAAAAAGTGTCGCCATATCTTTAATGCGAACACTATTGCTGCTAACTCCAAATCAAGAGTCGGATAATTTCTCTAATGAATTCTCAACTGTCGGGAAGCATAAGCCACGACTCTTCCCTCTTGCATCAAGACACAGCCAAAACCTTGGTATGACGCATCACAATATACGTCAAATTTTCCTAGTGGATCTGGTAAGATCAACACAGGTGATGTAGTCAACCCGTCCTTCAGCTTTTGAAAACTTTGTTCACACTTGTCCATCCATACAAAAGCTATATTTTTCCTCATTAACTGTGTCATAGGCAATGCAATCTTCGAGAATCCCTCTATGAACCTCCGATAATATCCAGCTAGTCCTAGGAAACTCCGTACTTCACTTACTGACTTAGGCCGTTTCCACTTAAGAACTGACTCAACCTTAGCTGGATCTACGGCTATTCCTTCTTTATTAATCACATGACCTAGGAATTGTACTTCTTCTAGCCAAAACTCACACTTGGAAAGTTTGGCATAAAGCTGCCTATCCTTCAAAACTCGCAACACCAATCTCAAATGTTCCTCACGCTCTTCCCGCATACGAGAATAAATAAGAATATCATCGATGAATACAACAACAAACTTATCGAGGAACTGTCTGAAAATTCTATTCATATAATCCATGAACACGACTGGTGCATTAGTTACACCGAAAGGCATAACTAAATACTCATAGTGCCCATATCTCGTCCTAAAAGCCGTCTTGGGTATATCTTCCTTTCTTAATCTGATCTGATGGTACCCAGATCTTACATCAAACTTAGAGAATACTACTGATCCTTTCAACTGATCCATCAAATCATCTATCCTAGGAAACAAATACTTATTCTTAATCGTCACCTTATTCAACTGCCTGTAATCTGTGCACAATCTCGCACTTCCATCCTTCTTCTTATCAAATAACACTGGTGCTCCCCAAGGTGAAACACACGGTCTGATAAACTCTTTTCCTAACATGTCATCCAATTGTTCCTTCAACTCTGCCAACTCAACCGGTGACATCCGATAAGGAGCTATAGATATAGGCCCTGTCCCTGGTACGAGATCTATAGTGAATTCCACTTGTTTCCGATGGCAAACCTGGAACGTCTGGAGGGAAAACTTTAGGAAACTCTCCCACAATAGGCATGGAAGCTATGCTGGGAGTCTCATTAGCCTCCATTGCGAAAAGTATCACAAACTGTTAGGAGTTATCACTCCTCGTAGAAACTCCTTCATTGGCAGATGCTACACTAAAAGGTTCAAGAAATGATAAAGTCTTGCTAGAACAATCTAGCACTACATGGTTAGCCGAAATCGAATCCATACCAAGAATAACATCTATCTGTTGCATAGACAAACAGATAAGATCTACAATAAATGTCCTATTCTCAACAACGACAGGACACTATAAACAAACCGACATAGTAGTCAAAGGATTACTGATTGGAGTAGACACTGTGAGGGTATAAGGTAATTTGGAAACAGTTAAGTTCAAATGATCCACACACTCATGCGAAATAAAAGAATGTGTAGCGCCTGAGTCAAACAACACATACGAGAGTCTACCAGCTATCAAACACATACCTTGTATAAGATCACCAGATTGAGAGGATTCAGCTCCCCTCACAGTAAACACTCTTCCAGTGGACCTTGTGCCTTGTTTGGTTGAAGAGGAAAGAGAAAAATAGGTTTTTAAAATATAATATGATATATTTCAAAAAGTCCATCATGACCACTTTTTAGGAGGTAGCTTAGGCCA
Organism: Sophora flavescens; assembly: GCA_030762895.1. Taxonomy (NCBI): domain Eukaryota; kingdom Viridiplantae; phylum Streptophyta; class Magnoliopsida; order Fabales; family Fabaceae; genus Sophora; species Sophora flavescens. The sequence goes on along the minus strand of JAUPTC010000181.1, from coordinate 40,959 downwards.
TACCTCTAGTGAGTCACCTCACTCCCTCATATCACCTCAAGCCTTTTATGTCTCCTATTCTGCTCCATTCGTACCCGGTTGTATTTCCGATCGTAATTCTTCCGACGTTTTCGCCCGAATAAAATATTATATTTTATTTTTGAACGAAAATTTTCAAAATAACCAAAGTTGTAGGAAACATAATAAAAATACTAACTATCTCGTTCATGGGTCAAAATTAGGTTTTCTGCACAATAAACTTGTACAGGCAGTGAAAACGCAGACCGGCTTTCGTCTGAATTTTCAACCAAAAAATTTTACCGTAACCCTCTACCATAAAGTAGACTATGAATATGATGTTATTTTAATCAAAACACTTTCTAACTCTCAAATTTAAAATATAATTTAATTATATTTTAACCGGTTGAACATCATAATTAAAATCAGGCTGTTACAGCCTACATTGTTCCATCGACCAGAGGTTCACCTTTGGAGACCTGATGCGGTTATGAGTACGACCTGGCGTGGGAGGCACTTGGTCCTCCAGATTTTCAAGGGCCGCCGGGGGCGCACCGGACACCACGCGACGTGCGATGCTCTTCCAGCCGCTGGACCCTTGGTGAGCCGCCGAACTCACTCAAATTACAGAACAAATCCCTACTAGCTTGTAGTATAAGGAATGACTTAGATCATCTCTCAAAAGACCATGAGTGCTATTCAATCATATCAAGACTCAACACAGAAATGGGGGGGGGGGGGGGGGGTTGTGATTTTAGATTGCAAAAGATAAATTTAGACTAAGAGAAATCAAGTGAGAAATCAACCAATCCAAGACACTTAACCAGAATTCCAATTTTGGCTATCATAGACCACAGAATACTCAAACTGAATCCAAGTAATGGTTAATTCAATTTCAACTGAGATATCTGCATCGGAATTGAGGTTCACTACTAGATAATCATCTAGGATTTAACTGACAA
>JAUPTC010000181.1:22500-37500 GCA_030762895.1 Sophora flavescens | reverse complement strand
AGGGCATAACCTAACACAACGTCCATCCACAACCAAGGTCGAGGAGCCACACCCATGAATCCTCAACACACCATGGAAAATCCCCACAAAAACGGTCCAATCCGATGCCCACATTTTTCCCTTTAACACCCCGATTTTCGTTGCTTCGTAATATCGGTAATAAATATATAAATATATATTTTATCCAAGACTTAGAAAATGATTTTGGATAAACCAAGGTCATTTCCTTGTTATACTTGTATTAATAAGGTTACGGAGAAGTTTTTGGTTGAAAATTCAGACGGAAGCCGGTCTGCCGTTTTCTGTGTTTTCACTGACAGTAAAAGTTTACTGCTCAGAAGACCTAATTTTAATTCGTGAACGAGATGAAAAATATTTTTATCGTATTTTCTACGATACTGGAAGTTTTGAAAATTTTGGAAAAAAATTAAAATATTATATTTGTTGCGGGCATATACGTCGAGATTATCTCTAGGAAAAGCTTGCGCCAGATGAACCCGGAGTCGGCAACGGAGCCGAGATAATGGATTTGACCGACTTGACGAGCATTTATGACGAGCTTATCCGAGTCATAATGGTCATAATGACGCATTTATGACAAAGTGAATTTTTGCTATGAAATGACCATTTTACCCTTGTCTCTTTATGACAATTACAAGCCATGCCATTGGAAAATTTGACCAAATCCAACCCAAACTACACGGCTCCTTCCTCCATTCCAAGCACTTGGACATCACTTTTCCTAAGCCATAAATGACATTTATGTTAAGTAGATGAGTTATAAGGCAAAGTCATTCTCTCATCAATCACCCGAAACTGCCACGAAATTCTGACCAATTTCTGCTCTGAATCTTGGATAACTTTCAACATGAAAGTTGTTCATCTTTCTCTCTTATTTCTAACGACATAAAGATCATCCAAAACGGACAAGTATGTTGAGAGATATGCCCAAATTACTAAAACTATTCTAAACCCTCATCATGTTCATCTTCTTCTCTAAGTTTCTCAAGAACACCATGAGAAATTTGTGAAGAACATCATCAAGATCATCCTTTTCTTTGATCATCAAGAGGTATTCTCTCTTAATCTTGCTATTCTAAGCTTTTCTCTTCACAAGATTCTTGAGTTTATGCCTTTGATCATCATGTTCTTCATAAGATTCAAAGTTCACGGAACTAGATTCAAAAATTCATAACTAATTCTAGAAAAATCCTTTTGATATGAAACCAATTGCTATGATCTTATAATAATCTCTATTTTCATCATCTATAAGCATAAGATCATGAGAAATTTCTTTCCCTAATTTCTGGACTTGGTCGAACCTAGGTCAATGTTGTGTTCATAGGTTTTGTTTCATTTTCATGTCTTGATTCATGATTCAATCTTCAAATACCTTGATAGTTCTTGTATCCAAGTATATAGAAGATCAAAAATCAAACTCTAACCTATTTGTTTCATAAAGGCCGAAACCCTAGTTCTTGGAACTAGATGAGTTTTGTTCAAAGTTTTCATTAATGATCTTAGTAATCAAGCTATTAGTATGTATGCTTAATAAATCCAAGTTGGTTTATCAAACTAAAAACCCTAACCCTATGTTATTGTGTTGGCCGCATCTACCATTTAGAGGGTTAGGATGATTTTGATTCTTAACTTTGTTGTTTAGTCACTAATCCATGATTTAGGTTGATTAACGACCATTAATCTATGACTTAATCATGATTAGCACTTTTAAGGATTTTGAACCCTAAAAGTCAGTCCTTGGCCGAAACCAAACCCTCATGAGCTAAGTATGTTGTGGTTTGATTTGATTTATTTTGGTTGCAATTCGTTATGAAGGAATCAATCGGGTTGGTTTGACCTAAAGCCGACGGAGGAAACCGGATCAAATCGGGAGATTGTTTGAAAATGTTAGTTTGAGTCTTCAAGAGGTAAGGGGAGCTTACCTGAGGGATTTTCTCTATAACTATTTGCTTTTAGTGTGGCTTACGTGATTTATATGTGGTTTGTGATTAATTGTTTATGTTGTCTACGATGTGTTGTTTATCTGTGTATCAGTGATTGATCTGCTTTTCATTATCTGCAGATCTGCAATAGTATATTATGTTGTTATGATGCATGATCTGCCTGGGGATATAATTATGATGATGTTGTTGAATGTTGTTTGTGAGTGTTGTTTGAGAGGCCTGACAGTGGTCAGTGCACAACCGATTAAGCAGATAAAAGATTTAATAAGCTGTGAAAGTTATATTCAACGTTTTATGGGGAATGTTGAATATAATAGTAGAGGAAAATATGATTTTGGAAAAATAATGAGTTTTACGAAATATTATTATTTTAATGATTTATTAGTGTAAAAGAAATTTACGAGTCACGGTGAGAGCGTAACCGTGAAATTTTTTTAGTATTGCTAATTTTTACACAGGAAATTCTGAAATATTATAAAAAAATGTTTCTGTGAAATTAATATTCGAAAAGACCTTATTTATTATATAAGAAAATTATTTTAGAAGAAATGTCAAAGTTTGACTTAAAGACGTTTTCTTTGAAAATGCTAAACGACGGCAAGTTTCGAAATTATTTACAGTGAGAGTTTAAAAACAGCAGTACTTATGTTGAGAGGAGATTTAATCTGAATTGATTTATTAGATTTGAAGTTTCAGTAAAAAGAAGTTGTTGATGATTTGACGTTATTTTGGAAAAAAATGTGTTTCCAAAGGAAAAGTGGATTTTTTTTTATGAATTTACGTTTTATAAACGAATTTCAAGTAGAAAGAATTTTCGGTTAATGAGTTTTACTTAATGACGTAAAGGATGATATAGAACTTAGTAACCGAGATGTCGGGGTACTAGTGTTCTTATGACGTTATCCTATTTTGGATTTGTTTTTCACAGACAGAAAAGATGTAAAACGATGTAAAACAATGCAAAACGATGTAAAAGATGTAAAAAGATGTAAAAGATGTAAAAAGATGTAGAACGATGTAAAAGATGTAGAACGATGTAGAACGATGTAAAAGATGTAAAACGATGTAAAAAGATGTACGAAGATATAGAACTTAATAACCGAGACGTCGGGGTATTAAGGTTCGTTGTGTTGTAAACTGGGTATATATTTAAACAAGTTAAAACGTTTTAAGTTGTTTTCTACTACCACGAACCTAAGACTGATTGCAAGGTCTAGGGGCTTGTGATTGAGCACTCGGACTTTGAGGTCCTGTGTTGTTAATAAAAGTTGTAAAGATGATTCAAACGATGTTAAGTCATAAGCTTTTGAGAGCTTCCATGTTTTAACGATGATGCTTTTGAGAGCATTAGATGTTTAAAATGATGATGGGTTGTAAGCTTTTGAGAGCTTTGACAATAAAGATATAGCACAAAGAAAAGTGTTGAGAACAAAATGTTTTCTTGCATGCATTTGGCAGACGTGCCATGATTAAACGAGGGATTCCTTACGGCGTCAGGGTAGATCATACAAAGATGTTCTCATTGTGCCCAGGGTTTGGACAATGAGGCCCCATCTCAGATTGTTATAACTGTGCCACGATGTTGTACAGTGTGCAATGGGCGTGCCTGTGGCTGTATGCCTGTGGCAATTGAGTCTGATCAACTCATCACGAGGTTCACGAGGTTGGAGATATCTCATGAGATTAGGTATGAATGTTTAGAAGATGTATTGAAGTGTTCATGCATAGTTTTCCAACGTTGATGTTTGGGGTGTGAAACCCATTGACAAACGATGTGATATAATATGAATGAGTACGTTGTTATAGACATGTATATGTGTATGTGCATTCTTTTGTGTTGTGCATTTAGTTATGGTGATAAATCCATATATTGGCGTCTCAACCTTACAACCATATCAGAGTTGTACAAGGGGTAAGATCTCTACAAGAAGACGAAGGCTGTCTAGTTCGAGGCATGATGTTGCTGCTTTTATTGGTTGTAGTGTCCATTAGTTACGACCAGCTTAGGTAATGTTATGTTTTGAGAATGAAGTTGATTATGATTTATGTGAGAAAAAAATATGAGGCAGTATAGTTGGAGGACTTATATACATTATGTATTTAAGTGTGATTTGATTACGTTGTTGTGGTTATGAGGTTAAGAGAGGAAAAAAAATTTATCACCATATTTTGAAGAGATAAACGTTGAAAAACATTATTTTCCGAAAGCAACCATCAAATTAAGTTTTATTTCCGTAAACGGGTAACAATGTGATGACCCGAGATTAGGGTGTCGCATTCCCAGCGCCCGCCTCCCGGGCCCGCCCCGGGCCCACCTTTCGGGCATGCCCAGGCCCGCCCGCGCCCCGAACTACGGAGTCGGTTGGTCGGAAGATGACCCGATCGAGTCACCTACCATGTCGTGGGCAAGGTCGATGTGCAATGATGGGGATCATTGCACCGGCATTAGGGGGGGGGGGTGGTGGACCATGGTGCACCAGGCTTGGCACCAGGTCGTGGTCGCTGCACCCCCCCAATAATAGCATAATTTGCAAAGACCCATTTTCCATCACAAGACATCCTTTTTGCTGGGTAGACATACTCTTTTTTTCCAAGCTAGAGGTCGAATTTTGGACTGATTGTTTGCAGGAATGCTTATAAAAATGGGATCTAGGGGTCGAAAAATTTACAGAATTTTTCACAATACTATTTTTTTTTTATAAATTTTCAAAGTGGAAAACCGAAACAATTCCCAAAAAATGGAAAATGGGTCTAGCCATCGAATTTTGAGCTGAATTTTGCAGGAACACTACTTATAATATTCCCAAGGTTCCCACAAATTTTCGTGGAATTTCATGAAGGTTGTGATTTTTTATGATTTTTCAACCGAAATCAGGGATATACGACAGTTCGACGACAAGGAACCTAGGCTACAAATTGAATTTTGACCTGAATTTTTGCAGGCACTCTTGCTATATTATTTCCAGCTTTACCTCCAAATCTTGTTGCATTTCATTGAGGGGTTGGAGTTTTGGGAACTTTTAGCCGAAATGTGGTATACTAGCATACTTAAACATGTGGACCCTGGCTTACAGGTTTGCTTTTCCACCACACCTTCTAAAAAGTCTAGGGGGGTCAGGGGAATGCTCTCAAGCTTGTAACACAACATTTGCCCGTCGGTGCACGGTGCATCTGTGACTTGTGATGAGCATGGTGGTCATGCATGAGTCACGGGTGATGCAATGTAACACTTTCAACCTCTGTACACGAGTCACTAGTCACCCAAAATGAACCACCATCTTCCGGCACCAACACCTTCAACCGGTCAGTGCCATGTGCACCAGACCATTTCAACCTTGGTTCCTGTCCGCACCGACCTAGCCAAGTCAGGAATCTAGTGCACCACACCAAGCCGATCATGAATCTGGTGCACCACACCGAGCCAAGTCAGGAATATGGTGCACCAGACTGAGCCAAGTCAGGAATCTGGTGCACCACATCGAGCCAAGTCAAGAATCTGGTGCACCAGACCAAGCCAAATCATGAATCCGGTGCACCACACCGAACCAAGTCAGGAATCTGGTGCACCAGACCGAGTCAAGTCAGGAATCTGGTGCACCACACCGAGCCAAGTCAGGAATCTGGTGCACCACACCGAGACAAGTCATGAATCTGGGGCACCACACCGAGCCAAGTCAGGAATCTGGGGCACCACACCGAGCCAAGTCAGGAATCCGGTGCACCAGACCGAGCCAAGTCAGGAATCTGGTGCACTAGACCGAGCCAAGTCATGAATCTAGTGCACCAGAACGAGCCAAGTCTGGAATCTGGTGCACCACACCGAGCTAAATCATGAATCTGGTGCACCACACTGGATCAAGTCATGAATCTGGTGCACCAGACGGAGCCAAACCTTGAATCAGGGGCACCACACCGGATCTAGTCCGCGCCAAGTCATGAATCTCGTGCACCACACCGAGCCATATCAGGAATCTGGTGCACCAGACCGAGCCAAGTCTGGAATCTGGTGCACCACACCAAGTCAACTCATGAATCTGGTGCACCACACCGGCTCAAATCATGAATCTGGTGCACCAGACGGAGCCAAACCATGAATCAGGGGCACTAGACCGGTGCACCAGACCGAGCCAAGTCACGAATCTGGTGCACCACACCGAGTCACTACCACTACCACTACCACTACCACTACCACTACCACTACCACTACCACTACCACCACCACTACCACCACCACCACCACGACCACCACCACCACCACCACCACCACCACTACCACTACCACTACCACCACCACTACCACCACCACTACCACTACTACTACTACCACCACTACCACCACTACCACGACTACCACGACTACCACGACTACCACCACTACCACTACCACTACCACTACCACTACCACTACCACTACCACTACCACTACCACTACCACTACCACTACCACTACCACTACCACTACCACTACCACTACCACTACCACCACCACCACCACCACCACCACCACCACCACCACCACCACGACCACCACTACTACCACTACTACTACCACTACTACTACCACTACTACCACTACTACCACTACTACCACTACTACCACTACTACGACTACTACTACTCTACTACTACTACTACCGCCGCCGCTGCCGCCACCGCCGCTGCTTGCCGGCGCTTGCCATCGCTCCTACCATCGCTCCTACTACTCCTACCACTACTACTACACTACTACTACACTACTACCACCACTACTACCACCACTACTACCACTACTACTACTACTACCACTACTACTACTACGACTACCACTACTACTACTACTACTACTACTACTACTACTACTACTACGACTACTACGACTACTACCACTACTACTACCACTACCACTACTACTACTACTACTACGACTACCACTACTACGACTACCACTACTACTACTACGACTACTACGACTACTACCACTACTACGACTACTACCACTACTACTACCACTACCACTACTACTACCACTACCACTACTACTACCACTACTACTACCACTACCACTACCACTACCACTACTACGACCACTACCACTACCACGACTACTACCACTACTACCACTACTACCACTACCACCACTACCACTACGACGACGACTACTACTACTACTACTACTACTACTACTACTCCTACTACTACTACTACTACTACTACTACTCCTCCTACTACTGCTGCTGCTGCTTACTACTACTACTGCTGCTGCTGCTGCTTACTACTACTACTACTACTACTACTACTACTACTACTACTACTACTACTACTACTACTACTACTACTACTACCATCACAACATTTTCCCGTCGGTGCTCGGTTCCTCTGCGACATGTGCCGAGCACGGTGGTCATGCACGAGTCACAGGTGATGCAAACCGAACCAAGTCAGGAATCTGGTGCACCAGACCGAGCCAAGTCTGGAATCTGGTGCACCAGAATGAGCCAAATCATGAATCTGGTGCACCACACCGAGCCAAGTCAGGAATCTGGTGCACCAGATCGAGCCAAATCATGAATCTAGTGCACCACACCGAGCCAAGTCATGAATCTGGTGCACCAGACCGAGCCAAGTCATGAATCTGGTGCACCACACCGGATCAAGTCATGAATCTGGTGCACCAGACGGAGCCAAACCATGAATCTGGTGCACCAGACCGAGCCAAGTCTGGAATCTGGTGCACCACATCGAGCCAAATCATGAATCTGGTGCACCACACTGGATCAAGTCATGAATCTGGTGCACTAGACGGAGCCAAACCATGAATCAGGTGCACCAGATCGGTGCTCTAGACCGTGCCAAGTCATGAATCTGGTGCACCACACCGAGCCAAATTAGGAATCTGGTGCACCAGACCGAGCCAAGTCAGGAATCTGGTGCACCACACCAAGCCAAATCATGAATCTGGTGCTCCACACCGGATCAAGTCATGAATCTGGAGCACCAGACGGAGCCAAACCATGAATCAGGTACACCAGACCGAGCCAAGTCAGGAATCTGGTGCACCACACCGAGCCAAATCATGAATCTGGTGCACCACACCGAGCCAAGTCATGAATCTGGTGCTCGACATCGCGCTAAGTCATGAATCCGGTGCTCGACATCGTGCCAAGTCAGGAATCTGGTGCACCGGCACGCCAAGAGGCAGGAATCTGGTGCACCAGGCCGAGCCAAGTCATGAATCTGGTGCACCAGACCGAGCCAAGTCTGGAATCTGGTGCCCCACACCGAGTCAAATCATGAATCTGGTGCACCATACTGGATCAAGTCATGAATCTGGTGCACCAGACGGAGCCAAACCTTGAATCAGGTGCACCAGAACGGTGCTCTAGTCCACGCCAATTCATGAATCTGGTGCACCACACCGAGCCAAATCAGGAATCTGGTGCACCACACTGAGCCATGTCAGGAATCTGGTGCACCACACCGAGCCAAACCATGAATCTGGTGCACGCGGGGACCCGTGCCAGGTGCACCATTTCCTCGTTCCCTTGGTTCCATTCCGCACAGACCGATCCAGATCTGGCACCTGGTGCATCCTGGGACCCGTGCCCAGTGCAAAATTCCCTTGTTCCCTTGGATCCTTTCCGCACGACACCACTGCTACTACACTAGTGCAATAAGTGCTTTTTACGTCAGTTAAAATTGATTTTTTACGTCAGAATCATCGATCGTCAGAATACGGTGGCGTTAATAGTTACTATTTTAACGTCAGTTGAGAACTGACGTTAAATATAACACTATTAACGTCAGTTCCTTAACAAAACCGACGTTAAAATAAAACTATTAACGTCAGTTCTTTAATACAACGGACGTTGATTTTGTTAAAACTGACATCAGTTGTTATAAAGAACTGACGTTAAAGGTTTAATTTTAACGTCAGTTGTAATAAACAATTGACGTTAATATAGTACTGTATATTTTATAAAATACTATTAACGTCAGTTGTTTGATACAACTGACGTTAATAAGTTTTTTTTTAAATTCAGTTTTAAAATATCACTCCCCTCAGCTATCCCTGCATTCAGTCCCAGTAACACAGAATATCACACACATTACAGAATTGCAAAGGAAAATTGAACAATGGGGGACTTAAAACCAAAACCCATATATATATATAAATAAATTTTAGTTCCAATGTCTAAAAAACAAAACTATCTAAGGATATATATATACATGTTATTAATTAGTTTCTAAAGTCTAACAAAAAAACTATTTATCTAAGTAGTGCGGAGGTATGTTGGCAATTCCTTTTTCAGCCGCATACTTGAAGAAGAATTCGGCGAAGCGCATCCTCAAGTCTCTTAACTCATCTTGTTCAATAGGCGATTGGTCGATAAATGCCTAGACACGTTCAAATAATAACAATAACATCAATGCAAGTCATCTTCAAAACTATAATATATAATTTAACAAGTTGTTTAAATATTACCTTCTTCCATCCTTCCGTAATAGATGCGAAGACTATGTTCAGCATATGAAGCATCACATAATAGCCGCACAACCAACTGTCAGGTTGAAATCGAGACTACCAACAAAATTAATTTCAACGTCAGTTGAATATACACATAAATTAGTAATTATAATAATAATTATTTGATAAATAAACTACCAAACCTTGAGGATGTTCCATGCAGGATTTGCTTTAGCCTTAGAAGTCCTACTTCTCCTGTTGGCGCAACTTATGCTACTCGCCTTGATACGCTATCATAAACAAATAATCATGTCGATCAATTAACAAACTCATTTATCATGTGCGTAATAAACTAAAAACAACTGATATTAAAACTTAAATTTAATTTAAGATTAGTTACTTACATATTTACAGCTTCCACCACCTTCGGTGGCGGATCATGGTGGAGAGAGCAGGAGAATATGACAGTATGCCTAGACGGGTGAAGTACCAACAACTGCCAATGGTCATTCATACAGTAGGGAGCCAGATATAATTCTTTCGGATTGTCTCCCAACACCTTCCCTATGTATTTACTCAATGCATCGCCAAAGAAAGAACTCGGGCGAGAAGGATTGACGGATCTAAGAAACCGTAAACCGATGCAACGCCCTTATCAAGTCAAGGCGATGGAGATACCTAAGATATGAAAAGGGTGTGGATGTTAATTACATAATATATATATTGAAATTAAAATAAATTATTAAATGGAAAAATACCAAAAATAAATAAGTTATAAAATTAAAATTAACTTACGTGCACTGAGAGACCGATGACATTCTTGTTCATCCAGACGTTATTTCTGCAGGCATTCCCGAGATCGTCACCAACGAAGGAAAATATCCTCTCTTGATTTGGGCGTGCCACCCATCCATCGTGCTCCAATGGACATTCAAAAATCTCATACGAATAATCCCCACCAAGTGAGAACAAACGAGTGATAGGTGACAGCGGCACCGACGTCGACTTGGCCTTCAGTTTAGGAAAATAAAATATATAAGTTTTTGATAATTAAAAAAACACAAGTAATTATTTGACTATTTTGGACATTAATAATGAATAAATACCTTTGCTAACATTTCGAGCTCACGTCGTTTGGAGTCCAACTCAAGCTCACGCCTTTTCATTTCCAACTCATGCTCATGGCGCTGGACTTCCAACTCCCGCTCCCTAGCTGCCAACTCATCATCCTCCACATGTGCCATACTAAAACTCTCTTTTGTGCTCACATGTGAAGCGTTGGCAAGCCTTGCGGTGTCCTGGGATATACCGACGGAGGAAAGCTCTCGGCAAGCGCCGCTTGAATTACTGGTTGGCTATTAAGCCTTGCATCAGATGTGATGTAATATCTGGGTTGGTCATGAGGTGTTGAGTAATGTCAGCCAAAATTGATGCTTCATTGACCACCCGCTTTCGTGAAGCAGACTTGCCATAATATTGTTTGATGGTCACGTTCCCAGGAACACCGAGAACCCTACCAGGATGGTCTTTCTTGCCTAGAGCGATCATCAAGACGCCCTGCCGTCCCGGAAGGGACGAATGCGCCCGGGAGGATTTTGCTTTAAGATCCATCTACAATGAAAAAATTAAAAACGTGCAAGTGAAAAGTGTTGCAAGTATCTATACAAATATCAATTGAAATCAAGTTAATTATTTACTTACAATCTTATCCGCCACTTCGCGAGTGGCATCGACTTTAAAAGATCCCGCCTTGTCATGCGGCCGGCTAACCCGGACATCCTCGCGGTCGATGTCCGACGGAGGACTTGATGGTGTGCCCTCGGGCACCTCTCCTCTTTCAATCCTAGCAGAGTGCTCTTCCCGCTTCGCCCTCACCCTATCCGCCATCATCTGCTTGGATCCGAGTATGGTACCCACCCCGAGACATGGTGTGGCGGTGGACGTTCTTCGCCCGATTACCGCCGACCCTTATTTGCCTTAGCCTATTCAAACAAAAACACATAATTAAATATAGTTAAATGATCTATAATAAGCATACAAAATTAACTTAATCAACCAACCTGAAATTCTTCATCCTGTCGACTCATGGCAAACATATCCCAAGTATCCTGATCAATCCAGGGATAATCCGAGAACATTTTATCAAGCCGCTTCTTCCCAGATAGATAGTACCTGGTAAGATCATGCTTGAACCCATTCCAACGCTTTGATGCCATTTTCATACATTTATGACGATGATCCTCGTCATTTGGCACGATCCAAGCTACCTACACATTAGATACATATTTAACAACTGGATGGATTATAACTCGGATAATTATCTAATAATGTAAATCAAACGAATGTAAAGGTAAAATACCGTGATAGCCTCCCAAATCTGATCCTTAACGTTATGTGGAACGTCATTCCAGTGGTTGTAGTTGATGCTTACGTGCTGCTTCGCTTGTAGAAACACCCACTTATTAAATTCTTTAGCACGGTGTACCCGGGCATTTAGATTAGCATCGAAGGACACCTCAAGCTTCATCTGCTCTCTGCCTGTCCTTCTCTAGTTTCTTCAACGAGGTGGCTCCTCTACCCCGTTTCCTATGAGCCTGTGATGTCTGTATGGACAAAAAAAATGATAAAATAGAGGGTTGTAACATTATAAACTTACATTAACAAGAAGGACTAAAGACAGTATATAACATGCATGTAAACTTACACTAGAATCAGCAGGCGTAGGCGTGATCGGTCCTCTGCGAAACCCCAACAGTGTCCTCCCGTGCATGTGGGCTATCCGACTGATCCATATGTATGCCTGTTCAAAAACAATATATATGTATTAACATAGGTTATAACTCAAAATAAATACAGAAGTATAAATAAAAATAACTAGATAGGTCCTGTAGATATACAAAACATCTATATATCCAATTTAAGGACAATACGGAGATTGAAAACTATAGTTTTTGAACATTGCCAAGCACTCGGTCACGGCCTGGCCGTGATGTCCATCACGGCCGTAACGTGCCAACCCGAATCAGACCCTCATAGGCGGAACCGATCACGGCCTGGCCGTGATGAGCATCAAGGCCGTGACAGATCAACCAGCAGAGCAAAATGAACTCAAAACCCAAAATATAGACATTCCAAACAACTCAAACTCACGGTTTAAAGTTACAACTATTGAGACTACAGTTTCAACATACACTCAAAACCAAAAATAGAGACATTCCAAACAACTCAAACTCACAGTTTCAAGTTTCAACTACTGAGACTACAGTTTCAAACCAGCAGAGCAACATGCATGCACTCAAAACCGTGAATAAAAAAATGTGCCCTAATTAAAGACTCACCAGAAATAGGCGCTCGAGTGGTGGTGGGGGGGAAGCTCGAGTGGTGGCCAACGTTCGATGTGGTTACTGAGAGCAGAGGGACAAGGAGAGTTAGTGCGCGGGAAGGCCAGCTGAAAGAGAGATGTCATGTTATTGCAAAGAAGGAGTGGGAAAGACAGAGTTAGGGGTTAAGAGTGTACCTCACGGTGGTGGCGAAGAAGCCCTCGCGGTGGTTGCGGTGGACATGAGCGCGCGATTAGGGCAGAGTGAGAGCGAGAGTGAGGGTTGAGCGTGATGAAAAGAGAAAAGACGTAGAGAAGTGGAGAAGGCGCGCGGGGGTAAACGTTATAATTAAAATAAAACAACATTTTACGTCAGTTTTTGGTAAAACCTGACGTTGAAGATCATATATTTAACGTTAGTTGTCTTAATAAACTGACGTTAAAAACTCTCACACTTCTTACGTCAGTTGTTAGTAATAACTGACGTTAAATGTCATATATTTAACGTAAGTTGTATTAAGAAACTGACGTTAAAAACACTCACAACTTCTAACGTCAGTTGTATTACACAACGGACGTTAAAGGTTTCTTAGTTTCTGCTGAAACATTCATTCCCTTGACTACTGTGCTACTTACCCATTCACCTTTGTACCTAATCCTCTTAATGAGCATTAAGTTTATAGATAAGTTTTCAAGAAAATCAGAATAACTTAGTAACTTCATCCACTGCTCCTATAAATAGCTTCCTAGCTTCCATCTCCTTTTAATTAATTTTCTGCTTCACAATATGGCTCTGCCATGGAGATTAACTTCATCACTCTTTCTTCCTATTCCTAGACTCAAAGGTCTTTGTCTTAATGGTCAAACAACTTCTGAGTTTGAGTAAATTACATTGCATGGATATTAAGGTTGGGTGAATCACGTAATGTGATTCTCTCACTTTATTTCATCCCCGTCATCCCTTTCACTTTGCTTTGGAAGCAAGTGATTGTGGATTCAAGATGATGCATCAAGGAACTCCACTTTAGAAGAAAGATGCAAAGATCCATTTCACTTTGCTTTCGCTGCTAGTGATCGAGGATTTACTTTGCATCTTGGAATTCAAGTGAGGGAGGTGATGCATCCATTGGAGTTTCTGATGACAGGACTGAGAAGAAAATGATGTTGATGCAGAAACTTTTTTATATTTTAGGGCTATGTTGCAGAAATTTTTTATCTTTTAATCATGTAATTTAACTTATGAATCGCTTCAATTAATGTCATACGATTTGATTATACATATAACTTGTTTTATGTTAAGTGTTTATTTATTTTAATTTGCACAATAATTTGTTCACTAATTCAAGCTAATTAATAAAAATTAAAAATAAACTTGTATAAAAAAAAGGTTTAGAAATAAACTGCAGTACTATATGGAGTGATCTGTGTTAAGAGGGACAACAGGGACATGACAACCAATGAATAATTATTTACGTCAGTTATTTATAGAACTGACGCAAATAGTTTACCCACCACCTCATTTTTAACGTCAACTTATTTGATGACTGCCAAGTTCCTGTATATTAATTACATTATTTCCAATATTCATTCTGCACGTGTATAATATATAGGATTATTTACGTCGACTATTTATTTAATCAAGTAAAAATCAAACTTTTAACGTCGGTTGTATAAAAACTCGACGTTAACAATTAATATTTTTTATTAAAAACACTTTTAACGTCTGTTTTTTAAAAAGCGGCGTTAAAAGTGTATAGATATCTGCAAAAACATTCATTCCTTTGATTTGTCTTGTGCTACTTACCCATGCACCTTGTAACTCAATCCTCTTAATGAGCATTAAGTTTATAGGTATGTTTTCAACAAAATCAGAATAGCTTAGTAACTTCATCCCCTGCTCCTATAAATAGCTTCCTTCCATCCTTTTAATTTTACGCTTCACAATATAGCTCTGCCGTGGAGATTAACTTCATCACTCTTTCTTCCTATTCCTAGACTCAAAGGTCTTTGTCTTAATGGTCAAACAACTTCTGAGTTTGAGTAAATTACATTGCATGGGTGATAAGTCTGAGTAAATTACATTGTGTGAGTTGCTCACCTTATCACCTTCCGGAGAATCAGCTGCTGGAGGGCTAATAAGGTGCTCGGGGGCCACAGTTCCAAAACCTCAGCTTTGGCAGCAAGTGACCGTCTTGGAAGTCTCTGGAACCACTGCCTTTGCTTGAAACGGATCTGGTGCACCTGTTTTTGCCTCTCTCTTGAGCTCTCTCATG
>JAUPTC010000181.1:0-17500 GCA_030762895.1 Sophora flavescens | reverse complement strand
AATTAAAAAAGGAAAGTAAATCAATTTGGGGTTTTTAAAATCTAAAGAGATTCCTAGGAATTGGGTTACCAACAAGATTGTTCATGTTACCAAATTGACTACCCCTTGTTAATTATTAAAATTGCTTTGAAGGCAAATTTATCCTAAGTAAGTTAATGCTCCCTCTCGGGTTACAAAAACCGTGCCCAATTAAACCAACCCCTACTCTCGTGGAAGTTGAATTTAGATTGAACCCTTTAAGCTTTGTGACAATTCGTTAACCCTCGAAGGACCGCTTCTAACTCTCGTGATTTAAGTCCTAAGTTTGATTCCTATAGATCCAATACCTAAGTTCACCGCTAGGTTCCTCCTTAGAGTATCTATGACATGCAAATAAGTGCGCACCAGATTCACAAGTAATTCATATGATAGAAACCAAATCGAAAACGAAATCTAATTAACAAAGGGAAAACATCAATTCATAACATAAAACAGATCTTGGGCATAGCCCTAATCCCTAGAAATAAAGCTACTACTCAAGCGTTGCCATGGTGATGGCAAGCTTGATTAACATAAACATAAATGAAAACCTAAGATAAAAGAAGAAGAAGGAGATGAGAAATCCTAATTTTGCCTAAGAGTAGCAGCGCAAAAGTCCCCAAGAGTCCCCCTATTTTCGAGCCTAAGTGCTCTATTTATAGATTAGGGTAACTTGAATCCCAAGCAACTTCAAATTCAGATCAAATCAGTTTATGAAGATCCATATATAACGCGTCACAACTGTGATGGCCATCACGGCCAGGCCGTGACGGATTCTGTCTTGGAAGTTGCTTCACTGGTGGCCTGTCACGGCCGTGACCACCATCACGGCTAAGCCGTGATCAGTTCTGCCTGTGAGGGTCTAGTTCAGCTGACATGTCACGGCCATGATGGACATCATGGCTAGGCCGTGACCAGTTCTGACTTTTCCATTCTTTCTTTTCAGCTCTACTCGATCATGTTCGTGATGGCTGTCACGGCTAGGCCGTGATGGGCTCTGTTTGGCTCCTTTTCTTCACTTTTCAAGCCCCATCTTCATGCAAGCTCCATCATGGTTAATCTTGAGCATTTTAATCCTTAATTCCTGCACAACAGCACCACAAAACCGCCTTACCCGTTCCAATGTAAAAACTATCAAATAATCAAATAAAATATGCCTAAACTATATGAAAATGCTGCAAAATGTCAATGAAATATGAGGTGAAATCACACTCATCAAATCACCCCAAGCTTAAGATTTTGCTTGTCCTCAAGCAATCACTAAGGCCAGTCAAGATATAAACAATAAGAGCATGGACAGTGAATCAAGAACCCGAGTAACTAATCCAAGTAACAGGTATATTCAATAAGTAACCAAGAGACAATCAATTTCAAGTCCAATTAGAAGCTTAGGTTTTCTAGATTCATGCCTCTCACTAATTTGGGCACTCTTCTCACCTCACTCAAGTGTTTAAGGGTATATGACAATTCGCTCAATCTCCTTGACACGCTGTCGCGCACGCGTCAAAAAGCGAGCGGTTTGTAAAAATATGTAGTTAAGGAAAGTGCGACAACTCGAGTATCGTCTCACAAGGACTCTTGGGTTGTCGTTAACAGAAAAGTCAGATTTGGGGGCTTTTGGATTTGAAATTAAATAAAGAAAACAAAGCAGAAAACTATGCAAACTAAATAACATTCAAATAGCTAAAAACGATCAACCTACTGTTCTCGGTTTCCCACTATCATCGGTTCATATAAATCCAAGCCCTAAGCGGATCTAATCCCTTCTCGATTGTAGCATCAATTAACAAGCAAAATTGACACTACGAGACATATGTTCCTAATTCCGAATTAAGCAAACGGATTAAGCCCTTCGTGAATTAAGCAAACACGAATTGAACACACGTGAATTAAGCAAACGCGATTAAGTTTAGGAACACACAATCATCGAAACAAGTCAATATATATTCCATACAAACTGAATTAAGCAAACAGAATATATAGAACAAATATTGAAAGAGAAAAGCAATAAGATTAGGAATTATAGAACCTCAAGCGGCGGTGCAAACCGGTTACAGTAGATCAATCAAGGAGACTAGTTCTCCATTACAAAAGAAACACAAAATACTAAACCTAAATTCGCAGCCGTCACTATCTAAAAAGAAAAGAAGATGATGAGAAGATGATCTGGTTCTGACCTAAAACAGACTATAAATACAGATTCTAGACTGCGCGCGCTCGCGAGGCGAGACAAGACTCGCGAGGCGAATATTATGAACAGCTCTTCAGTGTTTGGCTTTCTCGCGAGGCGAGCTGATTATTCGCGAGGCAAGACCTCAAATTCCAATCTGTCACGCCTGTGGCCTTCACCACGGGTAGGCCGTGATGGTCTCTGTCCTTCAGGGTTGGTTTTCTCGTGGGGCGACACATCTATTCACGAGGCGAGACAGAGAGGATGGCATTTCTGGCACAGTGAGGCTTCAGGTTCGCGAGGCGAGAATCCTCTCGCGGGGGCGAAAAACTCCAGAGCTGCTTCTCTTTATTAACCTGAAAACGACAAATAGCAGTAAGTGCTTTATTCGACTCCAAATCAACTAAATTAACCTAAAAATACTTTAGAGACTCAAAATGTTGCTTGAAGACAATCAAGTCTAATTTGGGCGAAAACGGGATATAATTAGCACAAAACCACAGTCATACTAGTCATAAAACTAGATGAGCCAGAGGCTGATCAAAATACCCCAAACTTGAACTTTGCTTGTCCCCAAGCAAACTAAAACTCAAAAAGGACTCAAAACTTGGCAAGCTTAAAAGATTCAATCAAATTCGCACAAATTTCATGCAATTTCAACAAAACAATTTCTCTTCAATGTTCCCCCCTTTTCAACAATATAATCCCCAAATTCATTTACTTTGAACATTGAGAATTCTACCATTCAAGCACACATTAATCTAAGTTGGGAATCCAAGTTACACACAAAAGGGAGATCACCAAATTCAAACAATCGCCTTCCTCAAAAGGGCATCTAGTGTTTCACTCATTCGCTCAGTTTTTGTCTAGGCTATCAACATTTCACTCAATTTCACTTTTAAGAGCACTTCCCATAAATTTGATTTTCATCTCAAAATGATTCCCACGGAAACATGCATGCAACATCAAAAGGTCTTTTAAAGGTTGTAATGGGGCCTAGCTAAGGGTAGGATATACAAAGGTACTGGGCTTAAGTCCCTAGGAACTAAGAGAGCATGAACATTTCGATACATTGAATTTCCACTCAAGTTCCTTTTTCCATTTTTCTTTATGCTTTTGGGTGACTACAGCCTTTTTCTTTAGATATCCTTTTTTGACATTTTTGCACTTTTTTTTTCTTTCTTTTTTTTTCTTTTTGCCCTTTGGTTCCAACCTTTATTTTTTTCTTTTTCTCAATCCCAAACAACACATCATATCCTTGCAGCCACCCCAAACATAGCTTCTTGCAAACCTTGTCTTGCTAAGCTTCCATGCTCTCCTAATCCTAAGATCGGGTTAACATGGTTTTTCTAGATTTTTAGGCTCAAAATATAGGGTCATCACGAATTAATAGGCTATTTAGGCTCAAAGGGCTAACAAAGGAACATGCATTACGGACTGGTTCAATTAAGGCCAAGTAGCTAATTCAAAGAAAACTGCCTAAATCATTTGATGCAAGCAAATAAACATGCAAACCATGAAGAGACTCAAGCAAATTCAGGAAAGTGCAACTCAAAAGTGATTCACACAATTAAAAACATGTTGGAGTCTCAAATCCTCACCCGGACATTTTTGCAAATTGTTTGACCGAGATTCAATCTCTAGTATGTGCTTTCCTTCACCTCAAACTTATCATAAATCATGCAATCACAACAAAATATCTCCAAGTTCAATTTTTCAAGTGGGGATCAAATTTTCAATTTTCAAATCCTAGGGGGAAAATCATCAATAGACAACACATAACATGCAATCCATCTATGCAAATTCAACAAAACCCAATCAAGCTTGCCGACACAAGACTCAACACACATACTCCTGATCTTCTCAAATTATTCAGGAGCTAAAAGAAAACAAAACAAAAACAGAGCAAGGAAAAGGAAATTAAAAAAAGAAGAAGAGGGTTTAGAGAAACTCATGGAGGTGGTTCCACCATGATCCCACTGTCTGTGATACAGTGGATACGGAATGCCCAAATTGCAGTATGATCCTCCCGGATCCCATGGCATGCAGCATAAGTATGGGAGTAGGCACTTGATAATTATGGTGACTCCGCCAAGTGCGGCGGACTTCTCACTCCCTCTTGGGTCAAAGTTGACCTCTTTTTCAACAAAGTCCACCCAATAAAATTGAGGTTCAACCCCTTGGACTGGCCATGGTGCAAAATCCAGAGGCTTGAACTCCATCGCTGGTGGCTCCACAGGGGGAGGTGGCAAATAGGTAGAGAGGGCCTCCGGTGCTGCTTCATCTTCTGCACAATTCCGATCCACTGCATTACCAGATTCATCACCTTCTGTATATGCAGTAACCTCAACACGCACCACACAGGTATTTCTCCCATCACAATTGACACATGCATAGGAGCCAAATGAATCATCTAATTCCGGAATTTCTTCATCATCCTCTAGCATGGCGGAATGGATGTCCTCCATATGCCTCTTCCTCTCAATTTCCTTAGTCAAGGGTTCTGATCCTTGAGCTTGTTGCATGGCATTCATTGAAGTGGCAAGCTGCCCAATCTGTGTCTGCAAATTGTGAATGCTAGCATCCGTTTGCTGCTGAAACTGTGCCTGCGAGGCCTGAAACTGTCCAACTTGCTACTGAAAAAGTGTAGTCATTTGTGCAGTCATTTGCTTGAACATGTCCTCTAGTGAAGGTCCGGAAGGTGCAGAGGTGGTCACTTGGGGAGAATTCGGCGGTGGTGTCAGCGGCAACATCAGTTGTTGTTGTGTGGGTGAGTCCCCATAGCAAGGGTTTGGATGGTTTCCCCAGCTGGGGTGGTACTCATCAGTGGAAGGGTCAAGAATGCTGTGCCTGTTCTGATTGTTGCCTTGATTGCAAATATTGGCTGTATATGCTTGAGGTGATTCATTAACTTGTCTAATACCAAATATCTCTCGCCTGATTGATGCAGCTCGGAAGGCAGGAAAGTATCTCACTAGGAAGAGTTTCTTCAAATCAATCCAGGTTGAGACAGAATTCGGCTCAAGACAATACAACTAATCCTTCGCAGCGCCTTCAAGTGAGAGATGGAAGGCTCTCATCTTGATGTGGTCTTCTGTTATTCCTTCAGGACTCAGCATTGTAGAACAAACAACCTGGAATTCCTTCAGATGCTCCTGCGGATTCTAACCTGCAAGACCACTAAACCTTGGCAACCAGTGCATTAAACCAGAAAAGTCAGGATAATATATGCATGGTGGTTCATAATTAACATTAGGCATATAACCTTGCATATAATTATCCATGGGTAGATTCACAACCAGATCAATTCAGCAAATTTTTTTTTATGAATTTTTTATTTTCTATTAATAACAACAAGAGTCCCCGGCAACGGCGCCAATTTTTGACACGCTGTCGCGCACGCGTCAAAAAGCGAGCGGTTTGTAAAAATATGTAGTTAGGGAAAGTGCGACAACTCGAGTATCGTCTCACAAGGACTCTTGGGTTGTCGATAATAGAAAAGTCAGATTTGGGGGGTTTTGGATTTGAAATTAAATAAAGAAAACAAAGCAGAAAACTATGCAAACTAAATAACTATCAAATAGCTAAAAACGATCAACCTACTGTTCTCGGTTTCCCACTATCGTCGGTTCATATAAATCCAAGCCCTAAGCGGATGTAATCCCTTCTCGATTGTAGCATCAATTAAAAAGCAAAATTGACACTACGAGACATATGTTCCTAATTCTGAATTAAGCAAACGGATTAAGCCCTTCGTGAATTAAGCAAACACGAATTGAACCCACGCGAATTAAGCAAACTCGATTAAGTTTAGGAAGACACAATCATCGAAACAAATCAATATATATTCCATACAAACTGAATTAAGCAAACAGAATATATAGAACAAATATTGAAGGAGAAAAGCAATGAGATTAGGAATTATAGAACCTCAAGCGGCGGTGCAAACCGGTTACAGTAGATCAATCAAGGAGACTAGTTCTCCATTACAAAAGAAACACAAAATACTAAACCTAAATTCGCAGCCGTCACTATCTAAAAAGAAAAGAAGATGATGAGAAGATGATCTGGTTCTGACCTAAAATAGACTATAAATACAGATTCTGGACTGCGCGCGCTCGCGAGGTGAGACAATACTCGCGAGGCGAATATTATGAACAACTCTTCAGTGTTTGGCTTTCTCGCGAGGCGAGCTGATTATTCGCGAGGCGAGACCTCAAATTCCAATCCGTGGCCTTCACCACGGGCAGGCCGTGATGGTCTCTGTCCTTCAGGGTTGGTTTTCTCGCGGGGCGACACATCAATTCGTGGGGCGAGACAGAGAGGATGGCATTTCTGGCACAGTGAGGCTTTAGGCTCGCGAGGTGATAATCCTCTCGCGGGGCGAAAAACTCCAGAATTGCTTCTCTTTATTAACCTGAAAACGACAAATAGCAGTAAGTGCTTTATTCGACTCCAAATCAACTAAATTAACCTAAAAATACTTTAGAGACTCAAAATGTTGCTTGAAGACAATCAAGTCTAATTTGGGCGAAAACGGGATATAATTAGCACAAAACCACGGTCATACTAGTCATAAAACTAGACGAGCCAGAGGCTTATCAAAATACCCCAAACTTGAACTTTGCTTGTCCCCAAGCAAACTAAAACTCAAAAAGGACTCAAAACTTGGCAAGCTTAAAAGACTCAATCAAATTCGCACAAATTTCATGCAATTTCAACAAAACAATTTCTCTTCAATGTTCCCCCCTTTTAAACAATATAATCCCCAAATTCATTTACTTTGAACATTGAGAATTCTACCATTCAAGCACTCATTAATCTAAGTTGGGAATCCAAGTTACACACAAAAGGGAGATCACCAAATTCAAACAATCGCCTTCCTCACAAGGGCATTTAGTGTTTCACTCATTTGCTCAGTTTTTGTATAGGCTGTCAACATTTCACTCAATTTCACTTTTAAGAGCACTTCCCATAAATTTGATTTTCATCTCAAAATGATTCCCACGGAAACATGCATGCAACATCAAAAGGTCTTTTAAAGGTTGTAATGGGGCCTGGCTAAGGGTAGGATATACAAAGGTACTGGGCTTAAGTCCCTAGGAACTAAGAGAGCATGAACATTTCGATACATTGAATTTCCACTCAAGTTCCTTTTTCCATTTTTCTTTATGCTTTTGGGTGACTACAGCCTTTTTCTTTAGATATCCTTTTTTGACATTTTTGCACTTTTTTTTTCTTTCTTTTTTTTTTCTTTTTGCCCTTTGGCTCCAACCTTTATTTTTTTTCTTTTTCTCAATCCCAAACAACACATCATATCCTTGCAGCCACCCCAGACTTAGCTTCTTGCAAACCTTGTCTTGCTAAGCTTCCATGCTCTCCTAATCCTAGGATCGGGTTAACATTGTTTTTCCAGATTTTAGGTTCATAACATAGGGTCATCACGAATTAATAGGCTAATTAGGCTCAAAGGGCTAACAAAGGAATATGCATTAGGGACTGGTTCAATTAAGGCCAAGTAGCTAATTCAAAGAAAACTGCCTAAATCATTTGATGCAAGCAAATAAACATGCAAACCATGAAGAGACTCAAGCAAATTCAGGAAAGTGCAACTCAAAAGTGATTCACACAATTAAAAACATGTTGGAGGCTCAAATCCTCACTTGGACATTTTTACAAATTGTTTGACCGAGATTCAATCCCTAGTGTGTGCTTCCCTTCACCTCAAAACTTATCATAAATCATGCAATCACAACAAAATATCTCAAAGTTCAATTTTTCAAGTGGGGATCAAATTTTCAATTTTCAAATCCTAGGGGGAAGATCATCAATAGACAACACATAACATGTAATCCATCTATGTAAATTCAACAAAACCCAATCAAGCTTGCCGACACAAGATTCAACACACATACTCCTGATCTTCTCAAATTATTCAGGAGCTAAAAGAAAACAAAACAAAAACAGAGCAAGGAAATGAAAATTAAAAAAAAGAAGGGGGTTTAGAGAAACTCATGGAGGTGGTTCCACCAGGATCCCACTATCTGTGATACAGTGGCCACGGAATGCCCAAATTGCAGTATGATCCTCCCGGATCCCATGGCATGCAGCATAAGTATGGGAGTGGGCACTTGATAATTATGGTGACTCCGCCAAGTGCGGCGGACTTCTCACTCCCTCTTGGGTCAAAGTTGACCTCTTTTTCAACAAAGTCCTCCCAATAAAATTGAGGTTCAACCCCTTGGACTGGCCATGGTGCAAAATCCAGAGGCTTGAACTCCATCGCTGGTGGCTCCACAGGGGGAGGTGGCAAATAGGTAGAGAGGGCCTCTGGTGCTGCTTCATCTTATGCACAATTCCCATCCACTGCATTACCAGATTCATCACCTTCTGTATATGCAGTAACCTCAACACGCACCACACAGGTATTTCTCCCATCACAATTGACACATGCATAGGAGCCAAATGAATCATCTAATTCCGGAATTTCTTCATCATCCTCTAGCATGGAGGAATGGATGTTCTCCATATGCCTCTTCCTCTCTATTTCCTTAGTCAAGGGTTCTGATCCTTGAGCTTGTTGCATGGCATTCACTGAAGTGGCAAGCTGCCCAATCTGTGTCTGCAAATTGTGAATGCTAGCATCCGTTTGCTGCTGAAACTGTGCCTGCGAGGCCTGAAACTGTCCAACTTGCTGCTGAAAAAGTGTAGTCATTTGTGCAGTCATTTGCTTGAACATGTCCTCTAGTGAAGGTCCGGAAGGTGCAGAGGGGGTCACTTGGGGAGAATTCTGCGGTGGTGTCAGCGGCAACATCAGTTGTTGTTGTGTGGGTGAGTCCCCATACCAAGGGTTTGGATGGTTTCCCCAGTTGGGGTGGTACTCATCAGTGGAAGGGTCAAGAATGTTGTGCCTGGTCTGATTGTTGCCTTGATTGTAAATATTGGTTGTATATGCTTGAGGTCATTCATTAACTTGTCTAATACCAAATATCTCTCGCCTGATTGATGCAGCTCGGAAGGCAGGAAAGTATCTCACTAGGAAGACTTTCTTCAAATCAATCCAGGTTGAGACGGAATTCGGCTCAAGACAATACAACCAATCCTTCGCAGCGCCTTCAAGTGAGAGATGGAAGGCTCTCATCTTGATGTGGTCTTCTATTATTCCTTCAGGTCTCAGCATTGTAGAACAAACAACCTGGAATTCCTTCAGATGCTCCTGCGGATTCTCACCTGCAAGACCACTAAACCTTGGCAACCAGTGCATTAAACCAGAAATGTCAGGATAATATATGCATGGTGGTTCATAATTAACATTAGGCATATAACCTTGCATATAATTATCCATGGGTAGATTCACAACCAGATCAATTCAGCAATTTTATTATTATTATTTTTTTTATTTTCTGTTAATAACAACAAGAGTCCCCGGTAACGGCGCCAATTTTTGACACACTGTCGTGCACGGGTCAAAAAGCGAGCGGTTTGTAAAAATATGTAGTTAGGGAAAGTACGACAACTCGAGTATTGTCTCACAAGGACTCTTGGGTTGTCGTTAACAGAAAAGTCAGATTTGGGGGGTTTTGGATTTGAAATTAAATAAAGAAAACAAAGCAGAAAACTATGCAAACTAAATAACTATCAAATAGCTAAAAACGATCAACCTACTGTTCTCAGTTTCCCACTATCATCGGTTCATATAAATCCAAGCCCTAACCGGATCTAATCCCTTCTTGATTGTAGCATCAATTAACAAGCGAAATTGACACTACGAGACATATGTTCCTAATTCCGAATTAAGCAAACGGATTAAGCCCTTCGTGAATGAAGCAAACACGAATTGAACACACGCGAATTAAGCAAACGCGATTAAGTTTAGGAACACACAATCATCGAAACAAATCAATATATATATTCCATACAAACTGAATTAAGCAAACAGAATATATAGAACAAATATTGAAAGAGAAAAGCAATGAGATTAGGAATTATAGAACCTCAAGCGGCGGTGCAAACCGGTTACAGTAGATCAATCAAGGAGACTAGTTCTCCATTACAAAAGAAACACAAAATACTAAACCTAAATTCGCAGCCGTCACTATCTAAAAAGAAAAGAAGATGATGAGAAGATGATCTGGTTCTGACCTAAAACAGACTATAAATACAGATTCTGGACTGCGCGCGCTCGCGAGGCGAGACAAGACTCGCGAGGCGAATATTATGAACAGCTCTTCAGTGTTTGGCTTTCTCGCGAGGCGAGCTGATTATTCGCGAGGCGAGACCTCAAATTCCAATCTGTCACGCCCGTGGCCTTCACCACGGGTAGGCCGTGATGGTCTCTGTCCTTCAGGGTTGGTTTTCTTGCGGGGCGACACATCTATTCGCGGGGCGAGACAGAGAGGATGGCATTTCTGGCACAGTGAGGCTTCAGGCTCGCGAGGCGAGAATCCTCTCGCGGGGCGAAAAACTCCAGAACTGCTTCTCTTTATTAACCTGAAAACGACAAATAGCAGTAAGTGCTTTATTCGACTCCAAATCAACTAAATTAACCTAAAAATACTTTAGAGACTCAAAATGTTGCTTGAAGACAATCAAGTCTAATTTGGGCGAAAACGGGATATAATTAGCACAAAACCACGGTCATACTAGTCGTAAAACAAGATGAGCCAGATGTTGATCACTCCTCAAGGAAGGTACTCTACCATAAGCGTGACTATTAACCAAATCTCTACTTTATTAAGGAAAACACATAAGAATCAAGAGGTCTTTTATTTTGGTTGTAATGGGGTCATGGGATTAATTGTTAGGTGAGAAATCAAGAAAAGGAAAATTCAAGAAGGCTAAACAAAATATCAAACATTGCATAGCATGACAACCTTCTAAAATACCTTTTTGGGCCTTTTAGTTCACTTTTCTACCTTTCTTTCTTTCTTCCTTTTTACTTTTTATTTCTCACTTTCTTTTTCTCACCCCCTTCTCCATTTTTTTATTTTCATTTTTTTTATTTATTTGGAGAAGGGGAGATTTTCAACTTAAGAGAAATATTTTTCTAACTTTCTCATCCCACAATTTATTTTTCAAACTACCTTTTTACCCTTTTTGCAATACTTTAAAATGTTCCATACCAAGCATCATTCATCAAAATATTTCAAGCTACCAAGAAAAGTATTTTATTCTTTTAGGCTCAAAATTGGGTAACTAAGGGGGTAGCATTTAATCAATCAAGCTCAGAAGGCCAGAAAAATACCTAGTGCCTCAGTCATTTTCAAATATGTTTTCAAAAATTTTTATGTTTCAAAACGGTTTCAAGTCAAGTTCTAGAGAATACAATCCAAGAGGAATAAAACACTCAATCACAAAGAATGGGGTAGATTTAGTGAGTACCCCTTTTTGGCTCAAAAATCTCACATTTAGTAGTTCAAAATCAATGAGAAACACAAGTCTAAGGAACCACATGCTAATTATCAACTATCAAAAGATCATCTCAAGCATTTTTATTTTTAGCCTATCACAAGAATACAAAAATTGGGTTCAAAAATTCACTATCTCAATTCATTTGGCACCAAGTTTTTACAATTGGATGCATACTCTAAGCAAGGGGGCAATCTAATCATTTGATCATGCAAAACTATGCCTATATGAATGCAACATGAAAAATGCAAAAAATTTCAAAAATACCCCTACCCCAAGCTTAAAAACTTATATTGTCCCCAATGTAAATAATCAAGTCGGAGAGAAGAGAAAAATGGAACAACTCACCGAGGTTGTAGAGGGTGCTGGCTCACATGCCAGTCAAAGAGATGTTGGAAAATGTGTCACGGCCTGGGCGTGATGACTTCTGAATCTTCTAAATTTTTCAAGAACAAAATTCAAAACCAAATGGAAAAGGGAAAGGAAACTTGGGTTGCCTCCCAAGAAGCGCTTATTTACGGTCTTAAGCTTGACCATACATTCTTTCAATCATCCGGGGTCAGCTGGGCTTGGAAGTGCACGAACACCTCTCTTCCATGGAAGTCCTTCAAAGAGCCGATTTTGTTCATATGGCCAATTGCGCTTTCGCTTTGCTCTCTTCACTCTGAGTTTCATGGCCTTACTCCCTCCCGGCAGAAGTTCTAACTCCACATGATGGGCAACTCCTACTTCAGCACCATTTAGTGCATCATTCGTCATGGAGAGCTTGGGAGTTACTTCTATATTAGGCCCTTTCTTCACCTCCGGAGGCATTATCTCGATCCTGCACACATGACTCTCGAAAGGATGGTTGTTGTATGAGTTAATCAAATCAAAATCTACCCTACCTTCCTCTACATTCAAAGAGAGCTTGCCATTCTTTACATCTATTATTGCTCCAACTGTGGCCAAGAATGGCCTTCCTAGAATGATAGGGAATTTAGAATTCTCGTTCATATCCAACACCATGAAATCGGTAGGGATGAGGAGTTTCCCTACCTTTATGGGAACATTCTCTAGTATACCTAGAGGAGTTTTAGTTGAGCCATCCGCGAATTGTAAAGAGAATTTGGATGGACTCAATTCCTTGGTTCCCAACCACTCAAAGATAGTGAGCGGCATTAAACTCGCACTAGCCCCTAAGTCACATAAGGCTTGGTCTATTTTCACCTCTCCAATTGAGCAAGCAATAGAGAAACTTCCTGGATCTTTTAGTTTATGAGGCATATTAGTTTTTATCATGGCATCATGCTCCTCAATTAAGCTCTTAGTTTCTATTTCTACTTGCTTTTTCTTGACCAACCTTTGTGGGAAGGTATTGGGGGTTGGTACGGTGGTGGAGGGACATACTTTGGCTCTATCTCTTCATCTTCGCTCATGTCCTCCTCACATTCCACATCTTTCTCAACTACCCCAAGCTTATCATACCTTAAGTATATAGCATTACACTGCTCATTGGGATTAACTTTGGGTTGTCCTGGGAACGTACCCTTAGTTCTAGTGTATGTACTAGCTTATTGGGCAATCTGAGTTTCTAACATCTTATTATGGATTGCTAAGTTATCTACCTTAGATTCTAACTCTTTTATTGCCTCATTGACTGCCCTACCTTGTTTCCTAAACTCTTTATTTTGTTCTGTTTGAGTTTCAACAAAATTTTCCAGAAAAGACTCAAGTCTTGACTTTTGTACCTGAGGATACCCCGATGCGGGTTTCCTATTACCTTGGCCTTCCTGGAATTCGTGGTTCAAGGTGTTGTTGTAGTTCCCGTAGGAGAGGTAAGGGCTATTCTTCCTTCCTTGGTTGTAAGAATTTGGGGGAACATAGTTTGGTAACTTCGGGTTCGTGTCATAGAAGTTGTGACAAGAGTTCACATGTTCCCCCGAAGCACCGGATCCATGAGCAATACCACGTGGGCACTCCATTATGTCATGTCCCTGCATTCCACAAATCTCACAAACAATATTAGTAGCACCTATTGAACTCACAATAGCTTTTCAAGCTGATCAAAGTGTTTATTCAATGAGTCAAATTTAGACATAATAAGATCAGTGCTATTCATTTCAAACTTACCCCCCGAAAGCTTTTTCGGGTTATTACCTCTTTCCAAACCCCATTAGTGGTAGTTGGTGGCTACGTTTTCAATGATATTGAATGCCTCAGTCAGAGGCCTATTCATAAAGGCTCCACCAGCTACGGAGTCAAGTGACACCTTCGAAGAGTAATCCAATCCGTTGTATAAGGTGTGAACTAACAACCACCTTTCGAGTCCATGATGTGGGCAAGACAACAGCAATCCCTTGTTGCGATCCCAAGCTTCGGATAAGCATTCTCCGTCCTTTTGGAAGAAGCCGGTGATCTGGGTTGGTAGGTAAGCCGTCTTGGATGGAGGGAAGAATTTCTCCAAGAATGCCTACTCCAATTGGTCCCAAGTCGACAAGGTATTAGCAGGCACTTGCTTCAGCCAAGCTTTTGCCTTTCCAGTAAGAGAGGAGGGGAACAACCTCAAGCGTATAGCATCAATCGGGGCACCATGAATTCTAATTGCATTAGTGGACTCCACGAATGTCTCCACATGGTTAGTCGGGTCCTCCGAGGGAAATCCTCCAAATTGATGTTGCTTAATCATGCTAATTTGCATAGGCGGTATAGTGTAGTTCTCCGCCTCGATTTCTGGCCTAGTAATCCCAGTTCGTAAACCCCTAGCATTTGGGGCTGCGTAGTCCTTCAGTGGTTTTGTATCCGGTAGATTCGTCATGAGTGGAAAAAGAGACAAATATTTTTTTTTAAAAAGTATTTAAAAAGAAAAAGTCCAGAAAAATCAATTTAAAAATTAAATTGAGATTCAAGAAGGCACAGTCCCCGGCAACGGCGCCAAAAACTTGATGTGGTGGATTCCGGCAAGTGTACCGGATTCGTCGCCAAGTAATAAAAAGATCGATCCCTCAGAGACCGTGATCTCAAATAATAATTAATTATCAAATCAATTAAACTGGACTATATAAAAAAAAAGAGATTTTGAAAAGATTTGATTTTTGTAATAAGAGTTAACTTAGAAAAACAAATATTTAAGAATGCAATCAATTAAAAAAGGAAAGCAAATCAATTTGGGGTTTTTCAAATCTAAAGAGATTCCTAGGAATTGGGTTACCAACAAGATTGTTTATGTTACCAAATTGACTACCCCTTGTTAATTATTAAAATTGCTTTGAAGGCGAATTTATCCTAAATAATTTAATGTTGCCTCTCGGGTTACAAAAACCGTGCCCAATTAAACCAATCCCTACTCTCGTGGTAGTTGAATTTAGATTCAACCCCTTAAGCTTTATCACAATTCGTTAACCCTCGAAGGACCGCTTCTAACTCTCGTGATTTAAGTCCTAAGTTATATTCCTATAGATCCAATACATAAGTTCACCACTAGGTTCCTCCTTAGAGTATCTATGACATACAAATAAGTGCGCACCAGATTCACAAGTAATTCATGCGATAGAAACCAAATCGAAAGCGAAATCGAAATTAACAAAGGGAAAACATCAATTCATAACATAAAACGGATCTTGGGCATAGCCCCAATCCCTATAAATAAAGCTACTACTCAAGCGTTGCCATGGTGATGGAAAGCTTGATTAACATAAACATAAATGAAAACCTAAGAGAAGAGAAGAAGAAGGAGAAGAGAAATCCTAATTTTGCTTAAGAGTAGCAGCCCAAAAGTCCCCAAGAGTCAACCTATTTTCGAGTCTAAGTGCTCTATTTATAGATTAGGGTAACTTGAATCCCAAGAAACTTTAACTTTAGATCAAATCAGTTTCTGAAGATCAATATATCACGCGTCACGAGAGTGATGGCCATCACGGCCAGGCCGTGACGGATTCTGTCTTGGAAGTTGCTTCACTGGTGGCCTATCACGGCCGTGACCACCATCATGGCTAGGCCGTGATCAGTTCTGCCTGTGAGGGTCTGGTTCAGCTGACATGTCACGGTTGTGATGGACATCACGGCTAGGCCGTGACTAGTTCTGACTTTTCCATTCTTTCTTTTCGGCTCTAATCGATCATGGCCGTGATGGCTGTCACGGCTAGGCCGTGGTGGGCTCTGTTTGGCTCATTTTCTTCTCTTTTCAAGCCCCATCTTCATGCAAGCTCCATCATGGTTAATCTTGGGCATTTTAATCCTTAATTCCTGCACAACAGCACCCCAAAACCGCCTTACTCGTTCCAAGGTAAAAACTATCAAATAATCAAATAAAATATGCCTAAACTATATTAAAATGCATGCAAAATGTCAATGAAATACGAGGTGAAATCACACTCATCACGGGCTCCAGCTATCCTGAGGGAAACTTCGGAGGGAACCAGCTACTAGACGGTTAGATCCTCTGGCTTCACGCCGCTCAGGCATAGTTCACCATCTTTCGGGTCCCGACAGGTATTTGAATGATGCGTCTCCGGCACAAGGGTCGTGCGACCGGACGAGTTATCATGAATCATCAAAGCAACAAGCAGAGCCTGTGTCGACCTTTTATTTAATAAATGTATCCCTTCCAGAGGTCGGGGTTTGTTGCACGTATTAGCTCTAGAATTACTACCGTTATCCTAGTAGTAGATACCATCAAACAAACTATAACATATTTAATGAGCCATTCACAGTTTCACAGTCTGAATTAGTTCATACTTACACATGCATGACTTAATCTTTGAGACAAGCATATGACTACTGGCAGGATCAACCAGGTAGCATCCACCAACAACTATACCCGAAGTACAAGTGTTGTCACCGCAAGCGGAAAAGCAACCCAGGCACCACGACAAGCATCGTTCATGGCAAACGATAATATTCCGAGGGACTCGACGGGGCACAATCAAGAGCCCACATTAGCCACATGCACCGCATCTAGGAGAACAGTAGATACCAATGACCACGTGAGCTGTACAACACACAACACAAGCGAAACACTAGTACTACTTTCAAATCCACTAAACCTCACAAAGGAAGCCTAGATGGACCGAGTCTTACGAGGCACATGAATACCGCCAAATGGGTAGGCAACACAGGAAACACAACACACGCCAAGGCCACCGCAACACAAGGCGAAGCTGACATGGATTTCTATCTTACCATTCGATGACCACGAGCACGGAGCCAACCAGCACAAACATCCCGACCACCACTCACACGCCATCACGTTTGCATGACACAATACAACCGAACGAACCATGCCCCGCTTTGCCAACGGCAAGCAAGCACATGGAAACAACGAGAAGCACCACATCCGCATCATCACGCGCGACCAATATCCGAAGCCAACAGTTTTAAATCGGTTGACAAGCAACATCGCGACGATCCTTTCCAACCAAGGTTGAGGAGCCGTACGCCCATAGCCTTGCCACACCATCGAGTACCCCACGAAATTGATAAATATCGAAAGCCAACATTTTTAAAAACCAACAATAGTGCGAGGATCCTTTCCGATTCGCCTTCAGCCGATCTGGTGTTTGAGCACCCCTTACAAGGCCACTTCATGACGTTCACCCGTCCCTTGGTGCTTCGGCTCCGCCCCGGAAGGCATCACCTAACACCACGTCCATCCACAACCAAGGTCGAGGAACCGCGCACCTACAGCCTCGCCACACCATCGAGTACCCAACAAAAATTGAAAAATATTGAAAGCAAACATTTTAAAAAACTAACAACATCGCGAGGATCCTTTCCGATGCAACTTCAGTCGATCTGGTGTTTGAGCACCCCGTACAAGGCCACTTGAGGATGATCACCCGTTTCTTGGTGCTTCGGCTCCACCTCAGAAGGCATCACCACCTAACACCACGTCCATCCACAACCAAGGTCAAGAAATGGCGCAAC